>ML383092.1:6527-128404 GCA_005239525.1 Nicotiana knightiana | reverse complement strand
CCCCCCTACCCCCCATTCGTGAAGTCTAATCCCCCCCCCCAGACCCGTCTCTCTTCCTTCTCTCTTAAGCTCACCAGACCCCGTCGTCCGCCACCCCAGCTCCGCCGACCGGAAATTGCCACCTGTGGCGGAGCTCCACCAATCAACCCCAAAACTTTACCCTATAACCTCCTTCACCCCCTCAATCACCTCCTAGGTTTAGTTCTCCCAAAAAACCACCCTATTTCGACCTATTTTAGATCTAAGAATCCAAAAACCCTAAAATCTTTTAAGTTCGATTCTGCCTTGACTCTGTGACTCAAACTCACATGAGTCGATGGCTCTTGACAAAAGCTATCGATTCATGCGAGTGGGAGTCGATGTTGAGTCCACCGGAGTCCGGCTAAATTCCGGAAAAGTCGCCTGAATCCGTCAAACCACCCTCAACTGGTATCCCACCCCCCCTTTCCTTTTCNCACCACCCCCTTTCCTTTTCTATTTGTTCTTTGTTTTTTCAGTTAAAATCATGAACATATCACTATTTTAGTCTAGATTTTTGTTTTTCTTTCATTGTCTTCTTTTACCTGTTCCTGTTCTTCCTCTTGATTAGTTTAAGCTTTAAACGCATTTTGTGATAGTCATGTTTTAGTTAATTTCTTCTCGTCAATTAGTAACTAGGGTTCTTTGATAATCATATTTCTTAGCCTAGGTTTTTTGTCACTGTTTCTTCTTTGATTCGCACTGCCTTTGTTTTGATTAATTCAGTTGTTAACATGTTATGCATATTCTTGACTGTTTTGCAACCATGTTTAGTCGTTTAGGATTTCCTGCTAATCATCGTTAATTTATTAAGTGTTCTACTTGTTAAAATTAATAGTTAGCTTTATTGGTTCATGCTTGGTTTTTCATATTGCCTTCACTATCGATTTGTCTCCTCTCTAAATGCTACTCCCACCTTCAATTGATTGATTACCCTAATTCGTCTTCTGATTTTAGTATAATCTGAGGGTTAATCATCCACCTAGATTAATCGATTAAATAATAGTTTAATTAGGTAATGAAGAGACAATTATACACGACTAATTAAGTGTACATTTGAACTAAATAATAGTATAATTAACCTAAGTTTAAGAAGTTTAACCTAATTAATCTAAAGTGATTAATTAATCTGAAATTAATCAACCCTTGATAAAGCAATAAAATTTTAGCTACTAATTAATTAAATTAGAATAAAGTTACTTATTACCTAATGATTAACCTAACTAACTTTCTTTAATCAAACTAATATCCTAGAATGATCAAAATAGGTTAAAGTTCAGCTTTATAGAATTAATCACTCAATTGACTAGAGTTAATAGATAAGCCTAATTACACCTAATGAAATTATTTAAACCAATTAATTTAATTAACTACTGATTTTAATTCAAATGTTAGTCAATTTGAGTAAATTAATTAGGCAGTAAGGAATTAGTCACACTTAACTAGTAGACCTAATTTTAAAAAGTCAAAAGGTAAAATAATTAATCTAACAACGTAGTTGATCTAAGTCCTAGATAACTAGTTAAGATCAATTATTCAATTAACTAAGTTTAAGAACAAATGATTAACTTAGTCTCACCCTTAAGTAATTTCAACTTCTAGTTACTAACTTAAATCAATTTCATTAGCACTAGTACTAATTTAAAAGATTAAGTTAATCAACCTACTAACTTAACATTATTCCTTGATTACTAAAAGAGTAATTCTAGGATGTCCTAAGGGTTAGTATAGGATTTTTAATTGAGGAATCTTGGGTGTAACAACCCAAGAACCTTCTAGAATAAGGAAATATCAAGCAATCAGATGTTTCAGGGTTAAAATAGTAATTGCAAAAGGGGAATAAGGGTTGTAATGTTCTGGAAGGTACAACTGACCCAAAAGGATAGGGTTGACAGTTGTACCTATGCCTTTTTCAGCTCAATTTGGATAAGGAATATGCTGAGAATATCCTATCCTAAAACCCCTATATACACTTTTTTTTTTTACCAAAAGGGGGACTTTTTTTTTATTACTGAAAATCTGGATACACACACAGATTTCTGAGGGAATTCTCTGCACTTTTTACTACTAAAACAGACTTCACACACACAACTTTCATTTTTCTATTCTGCAATCGCTCCTTAGAATTTAAGAAGAAGAAGAAACATCAAAATACAAAGGGTATTAAAAATGTGTCTCAAAATCTGATTTTTGCTTGGTTTTGACCTTAAGGATTGTTTTTGACTACTATTTCCTCTTAAGATTACAAAGGTTTTGGGGTCTAAATTCCTACTCTTTGCTGTTTATTTTCTCCGGAACTGTATGGTTTATACACGACTGATTTACTGTTGTTTGCTAGGTTTTTCACTTTACCGCTGGTTCTTCATCTCTCCCTGGCCTTTATTTGGTCAGGTCTTTTGTTAATTTCTCTTAAAAAGGTATGTACATTCTTATTCTAAATGAAAATTTTCAGATTTGAACCTCTGTTTTATGTTGATGTGCAAATCTGTTGTTTGTAGTCGAAATTTCTTTTTTTCTGTTTGTATGCAAACCTGAAAATGTGGTGTTCAAATGCTTATGGGTGTTCTTGATATTTCAGTCGATTTTATCTTTTGTTAGCTTATAGATAGATAAACTTTTGTTAAATGATATTGAATCTTTTTTGATGTATGTCAATCCTTCGAAGCTCACTTTGAAGAATGTAGTTTAGTTTCCTAGTTGAATCGCATTAAGGGAAGAAGGTTTGACCTCCTAATGGTCAGTTCTTCTCCGAAAAATGCATAAATATTTCACTCATTTTTGAAGAAAGCTTACAGAAGAAATGCAGGCTTGAGTCACAGAGTACTGCCGGGCTTGCAGCAGCAGCAAATTCTTTTATCTTTTTATATTTATTATCCCATTTTAGGAAATTGTATTTTGGAGTAAAAATGACAATGTAACAGTATAGATTTTATATTTTTTCTTGTTTCATGTAAATATAGACTGAACATTCTACAAAGGATAGTCAGCTTTATTTTCTTCCTTTTACCAATGTGAAACTCCCTTGAAATTGGGCCAGCTTGATAGAACAACCCACTAAGGCTCTAATCAAGTTAAACCCCCTAGGTTATCGAGCCAAAAGGGAGTATACAAGCCCAAAGCTTAGAGCTGCTTACTCTAAGAGTAATACAATGTTAGTTAGGCCTTTAATCATTAGGATTCAACTGAAGTTCAAAAGCATTTCTTCTAAACCTTTTCGTATAATTCTGTATTCGAATTAATCTGTCCGGAATATCACTATGAGCACTTGCTGAAATTCCAGAAATAATTACCTTAGATACAATGAATTTCAAAATATATAAGTATGAATTTGTGATTCAAAGTGTTTTTTTTAATTCATCTCACATTCTTTGGTTTTTCCTGAATTTACAACAATTCCGTGTAGGGCCCAATACGTATGAATTATGAATTAAAAGGCATGTGCTTAGACCATCTGAAATTGATAAAACTATTCAATCAATGTTCTATTATAGTTGAATGTGTTTATTTGACTCCTTAAATATGTAACTTGTGAATCAGTAATCTGTTAGATTCCCTGTAAATCTTTCATTGTTGACATGCTTTTAATGGAATTGCATAGCTTTACTTCTTTCACAATTAGCCATAATTAGGATTGGCCAAAAGGGGTAAATGATAAATTGGGCTAAAATATGGCCATAGCCCAAATGTTCGTCTTTTAGATTAGTGAACTAATCTCATACGACCTTCTACATATCCTCTAGGTTAGAAAATACCACCTTTAGTTTGAAATTTAGTAAGTAATCAAATATTACTTCAAATAACCATAATCTACACTCGGGTGTGGCAATTCGTGCCCCCGACCCTAACTTCAAACAAATAAAAATCGCATGTTGTAATTGCGGGTGCATTTCATGTGGCGCAATTACAATGTGTCCAAAAACAAACAAGTGCGCGCCATTGTGACTTGTTTCAAGATAAATCCATAAACACTAAAACCGATTAAAAGTTAAAGGGCTAAACGCACAATAGGCTAAAACTACATAAATAATCAGATAACTTAGGCCAAAAGTTAATAGTTAAGCGACCGTGCTAGAACCACGGACTCGGGAATGCCTAACACCTTCTCCCGGGTTAACAGAATTCCTTACTCGGATTTCTAGTCGCAAATAACTTAAAACAGAGTCTAAATTTCCTTGATTTGGGATTTTTAATAAATAAACGGTGTCCCGGAACATTGTCAAAAATCCAGTTGGCGACTCTGAAACTAATAAAATCCCAAATCTGAATAATGTCACTTAAAGTGGAAAAACTCCCTTATTACCCTTTATTATAATCGGGGGTAGTGAAAAAAGGAGGTGTGACAGCTCTGGCGACTCTGCTGGGGATAAGGAGCCCAGAATCTCTGGTTCAAGGTTGAAGAATTCGAGCTTACAATAAACTGTTTTATTTGGCTTTATTATCTTATTTTTACATGTTTAAACCTAACGTGCTAAATGTCGCTTTTTACCGCTTTGATATTATCTGAACTGTATATAAACTGTGACAAAACCCTTCTTCTCTCTGAGTCTTCAAAATCATCTGGGAAGTGTGCACTTCGTGTGACTTCTTTTCTGTTAGAGTCATATCCAAATTTTAGAACGAGGTACGGACAAGTTGCAAAGCCGGTGAAGCTTCTGTATTACTGGTACGCTGCCCTGACCTCGGCTCGAGCTATCCGCTCGGGTAAGCCTGATCTAGAACAAAACCCCAGGTTTAAACCTAGAATAACAAAACCTCATGCCGGATCCCTAGCACAACGCTTATCTGCATCACGTGCATTTGACTTAGGGGACTCAACGCAGGGGTTGGGTCCGTCTAGGACAGGTGTGCCCGAAATGAAAGACTACCCTGATGCATCTTACTTGTTACGTATGCATTTATTTGTTTGAGCTTGTGTATTGACTGACTAAACCAAAAATGAACAGAAAAACCAAGAGTGAGGTAGAATAGAGAATTCACCCTGTTTTGAAAATCCTCGTATTTATCCCAAAACTCTGCCAAAATTTGTGAAAAATAAAAACAAAATGAGTGGGTGTATATTTTTAATCAGTCAGGATTTTTCCGAACTACGCATTGTTTGATTCTCGCGGGTGTGAGATACATAGGCAACCCTCATCGGGTCTCACTCCATTTTTTTTAAAAAGAAGAAAAAAAATCAATCAAAAGGATATAGCCCTAAATAAAATTAGGTGACACCATTATAGCCTGATCGCCCAAGTGGGGCGCCGGAAAGCCGTTTTTGTAAAAGTAGCCGCATGTGTTTTGTCTTTAAATTTCGACCCAATTTGCGAACACATCCTTAAAAAAACTTCCTACCCGAAGTATTAAAGGGTCGTATTCGCAAAGATGGTCCATTTTTCTTTATTACTAAACCCTTTTCCAAAATGACACTTTTCAAAAAAATTCTGTGGTTTTAATAAAAAACGAATGTGCAGGATGAGTACAATTGAAAACATCCCAATCGAGGAAATCCCTTTAGGAATACATATGTGGTGGAGCGACTTGGGGGAAGCAAGTAGAAAGTCTGTTATGAAAGCTTTAGGCGGACTTACTGGTCTCCTCAAAATCAAGCCGAGGTTGGACATCGTCGAGGCTCTAGTACCGTTTTGGGATCCTGCCCACAACGTGTTCCACTTTTCAGACTTTGAATTGACGCCCACGCTAGAGGAAATAGCGGGGTATGCTGGTCTCAATGACAATCTTAGAAGTCGGTACCCAGTGACACCCAGGGCGGTGACGCTACATAAGTTTTTGGATTTGTTGAACATTAGTCGGGACGTCCAAGACCCCCACCTATCTTAANATCGGGCTTGTGGGAATAGCAGATTTCATGATGAAAAAGTCCAATGGCACACTTATACCGATGGTCTTAGCCGAGATTTACCGTGCTCTGACAATTTGCCAATCTGGGGGAAAGTTCTTTGAGGGGTGCAACCTGCTCCTACAAATCTGGCTGATCGAGCACCTCTGTCACCGCCCAAGCTACATGAACTACGGTTTAACCGGTTTGAATTGCATTGAGGAACATAGTACTCGGGTAAAAGTCCACCAATTTCCTGAGGGCACGGAAGCCTGGCACTCATACTTGAGTTCACTGACTGCCGATCAAATCGAGTGGACTTTCGGGTGGCTCCCTCTCAGTGAGGTTATCAATATGTCTGCTGAGGTTTTCTATCTCCTGTTAATGGGCCTGCGAAGCATTCAGCCATATGCCCCACACCGGGTCTTACGCCAGTTGGGGAGGCAACAGGGTGTTCCCCATGACGAGGATTTAAGCCAACAAGCCATTGAGTTATGCCCAAGAGCTGCATTTCCTGAAGGCAGGGTCCGTCAAATCTGGAACGAGTGCAGGTTTTTAGAACCTCAAACTCGGGTGAGAGACTTATCCAAATGGGAAGTGGAGCCCGCCTACACTTCTTGGTATGGCGTAAGAGGTCGGGAGCATCAAGAGCAAGAACGACCCACAAAGAGACCCCACGTACAACAATTCACCGAGCAAACTCAAGAGCATTGGGCTTGGTTAGAAAAGGAGAACAGCTACCGAGCCACCATAAGCAAGTTGGAGGCCCAGGTAAGGGAGATCAAGTTCGAAAACATTCTACATACTGCCACAATTGAAGGGGAGAAAAATAGATTAGCCTAAGAAAATAAAGTGCTCCGGGCCTAGATACAGGAATTAAAAATAGCTGCTGAGAACCCAGAGAGAAGCAGAACTGATGAAAGGCTTATCAACAGCCTGAGGCATAAAGTATGCAGCTATGGAAATGATTTAGACAAAGCTGACGAAGAACTGGCCGGAGTTCGGGCAAGATTAACAAGAAGTGCAGAAGAAAGAACAGAGTTTGTCCAGAGACTAAAAAGGAATATGACCAGGAAGTCGTAGGCTTGAAGGAAAAATTGGCCGCCCTCGAGAACGAAATGGCCAAACAGGCAAAAAGATTTAAGGCAGAGAGGGAACAGTGCTATGCCATGATGGCTCAGTTAGAAAAAGAGTTGCAACAATGGCAAGAGCGGTGTCACAAAGACGCCCAGACTTTAGAGGCGAGATCCAAGCAAATCGGGCGCCTGCTTCAAGAAAAGGGTATCACCGGCGAAGGGTCCAAGAGATAGCTGACTACATCGTCACCAGATGCCAGGAATGCGAAGATATGACTCGGACCACTTTATTCTCAGCGGTTATGATCTTTGTCCACAAGATAATGGACGACCTTTACCGCCTCCGACAAGACATAGCACGCAGGCCCGTGGCAAGGCCGGATGATGCCCCATCGGCCCCTGGAGCAACGGAAGCACTAATGTATTTTTGATGTTTTTCGAGTCTGTATTTCATTTTTCTAGTCGTAATCATGTCTTGAGTCCACAATAGTTTTTATATTTTTAGAAAATATATGTCGATTCTGTTTTGTAAACTTTGTAATTCCAAAAGTGGGCTACAAGTTTTCTGTAATCAGAAGTGTTTTATTTAACGAATGAAAAATTTTAATGAAGCTTTTAGAAAAAATATGCATTTCTGTCCTTTGGATTTTGCTAGCATGAACTATGTGATGATCTGATTCACGCGGCGCTGTGATACGTAGGCAATCCACATAGGATTCGATCATAACCATAAAAAAGGAAACCGAGCGAGGAATAAAAGAGCGGAAACAATAACAAAGGAAGGGCAAGAATGATAAAAAGAAAAACAAACCAAAGCCGGGATGAAGTACACAACTGTTGCAAAAATATATAGAATAACATTTAAATTGATCAGGTGCATCGCATACCCCATACGTGCGATTTCCTATGTGACAAATATTTCAACCTAAAATTTTGTTGGTTCAATCTTAAGGTATTTTTAGGTGGTTGGTTTTGCGGTAACCTGGATTCCCATCCTTAATTCACTAGATCAAAAGGGAGCATAGAAAATGACGTCTGAAAGTCACTTGCCAATCATCAACTCTTACGTGGAAGACCTAAATCCAGCCATCCCAACATCTAAGTCAGCAACAGCTGAAGAGAACAGGACTCTGCATTGCCGCATGCTGGAAATGTGGGACGCATGGTCCAATGGTAGGGAACCACCCAGTACCATCCCGGGTTTCCCATAGATAATCCCCAGGGCAGGCGGGACGTCCAACATCCCCATAAGCTACCCGGCCACGCCATTTAGATATCCAACTATGTCGGCTCACTTTGTCGGAAGGCCTTCTGAGGTTCGCCCCCAGGCTTTGTTTTCTGGTGTGTCTTCCAACGTCTTCACCACACCACCAATCTCCGCCACGACCCCACCAACTATCTCCGGGCCAAGTTTCGAGCCGCCAGCATTCACATTCCAAACACCATCCGTCCATCAGGATACCGCTCATGCTACTCCCAATGCATATCCCCAACAAACTCAGCCTGAGTTCACTTTGGAAAAGGATAAGAAAAGCTTCGAACACGAAGAAATAACTCGAAAAATGAAGAGTATTGAACAGAGCCTCAAAAATATACAGGGGCTGAGCGGGCAGAAAAGTGTCTCCTATGCAGACTTGTGAATATTCCCGCACGTCCATTTTCCTCTCGGGTTTAAAAACCCTAAGTTCGAGAAATATGACGGACATGGGGACCCCATAGCCCATCTAAAAAGGTGCTGCAACCAGCTCAGGGGAGCAGGGGGAAGGAGGAACTTCTCATGGCATATTTTGGAAAAAGTTTGACGGGGATTGCATCAGAATGGTACATGGACCAGGATATATCGCTGGCACACATGGGATGACCTGGCACGGGACTTTGTCCGGCAGTTCCAATGCAATATGGACATAGCTCCCGATAGGAACTCACTATCCAATCTCAAAAAGAAACCCTCAGAGAGTTTCAGAGAGTACGCCATCAAATGGCGCGAGCAGGACTCCAGGGTCAAACCTCTGATGGATGAGGTTGAAATGGTCAGCATCTTTCTACAAGCACATGAAGCTGATTACTTCCAAAATATGATGTCCGCCATAGGCAAACCATTCGCAGAAGCAATCAAAATTGGAGAAATGGTGGAGAATGGTCTAAAAACTGGTCGTATACTGAGCCAATATGCCATAAGAGCAACCTCTCAGGCCATCCAAGGCGAATTCGGGGTTGCAGCCAACAGGAAAAAGAAAGAAGAAGGGGCCATGATGGTTTCCGATGTCAGGAAGCCTCGACAATACCCACGTCCATTTCCCAAAACTTCCCAACATTACTATCCTCACCAAGATGCAGCTTATGCTTCGCCACCTTTTCCCCATGCAGTAATGAACGCTCAGCCACATCCCAGGCCACAACAATAATACAATCAGAATAGAACTCCGCCTCCAACAAATAACCATCGTCCCCCAGCTCCATATAATCAGCGCCCTTCTTAAAACAGCTACCTGTATAATGCCTATCCCTGAGAACCACCAAGGAGACTTAATTTCACTCCCATTGGAGAGTCGTATTCCAGCCTCTTCCTAAAGTTGGTCCAGATGGGACTCCTGCAACCCGTGCCTCCAAATGGGCAGAATCCTCAATCACCATCATATAGACAGGGTACCAGTTGTGCTTACTATTCTGGAGCAGAAGGTCACGACACGGAGGATTGCTGGACCCTCAAAAGAGCCGTGGAAAGCCTTATAGAACAAAAGAAAGTGGTTTTAAGGGACGAAGGAGCTCCCAATGTGAAGAACAATCCACTGCCCACTCACAATCATGGGCCCGTCATCGGCATGATTTGCGAGAACTAGGATTTTGATCCAGCTCTAAAGGCCATCATCGCCATCGCAGATGTGGAAAAAAAACCCAAGGCGGCACCCAAACCAGCCAAGGAGATAAAGAAGAGTAACCCCGTCCCCCAGGTCACGTAAAAGGCTGAGACTGGAACAAATAAAGGACCCTCTAAAGACACTGTCTTTTACATCCCCAAGGCACACATGAAGGAATAAAGTGTGTTGAGCCCTCACAGAAGGTTACACTTCAACAAGGCAAAAATGAATGGCCCAAAAATGTACGTGCCGAAGGGGACGTATGCGGCACGGGGGCAAATAATTTCAGCCAGGCTGAATGAGCCCGTGGTTATTAGCCGCGCGTCGCAAACTCCCATGAAGAATACTACTACCGTCCCCTGGAATTACCACAGGACGATGGTGACATACAAAGGGAAAGAGATTACTGGGGAAACAGGCGATATAAACTCTTCAGAGAAATACCTCGACCCGGAATAATTAAACAAAAGCAAGCTGAAATGCTTTTCGCCCAAAAGGCCGATCAGTGCCGGAGAGGCAGAAGAATTCTTCAAGAATATGAAAACCTCTGAATATGCCATAATCGAAGAGCTCAGAAATTCCCCCACCCAGGTCTCACTTCTATCCTTGCTGGTAAATTCAAACGAGCATCAGAAGATCCTGATCAAAACCCTAAACGAAGCATACGTTCCGGCCAACTCCACAGTCGAGCAAATGGAAAGGATGGCAGAATGATTTTTTGAAGTCAACCGGATTTCATTCAGCAAGAATGATTTTCCCTCGGAAGGGGCCACCCACAACAAAGCTCTCCACCTAACTGTTAAATGTGAAGGTTACTATGTGAAAGAAGTTATGATGGACGGTGGATCTGGGGTTGATATTTGCCCTCTATCGACCCTACAAAGAATGAGATCGGGACCGAGAGAATCAGGCCCAACAATTTGTGCGTCCGTGCCTTCGATGGTATCAAGAGAGATATGATCGGGGAGATTGATTTGGTCTTGACAATCAGCCTTTTTAGATTTCAAAGTGACATTCCAGGTCATGGATATGGATACTTCCTACAATTATCTCCTGGGAAGGCCTTGGATCTATACGGCAGGGGCAGTGCTATCTACTCTCCACCAGATGGTTAAGTTAGAATATGAGGACCATGAAATCGTGGACCATGGGGAAGACGAACAATCTATTTACAGGGACCCATTAGCCCCATGCCTGGAAGCAAGAGAGGGCAGCGAGCACATAGTCTACCAGGCTTTCGAGATTGTAGTTGCGGACCAGCATGAGGAAGGAAACCCGTGCCCTCAACCCTTCCTATCAAACACATCAATTATGGTCGCCAACGACATGATCAAACATGGGTACACACCTGGAAAAGGGCTCGGGGTGTCCTTGCAAGGCATTAAGAACCCGTCACTTTGCCTAACAATAAAAAGTTTTTTGGCATAGGGTTTCAAGCTACCCCCAACGATGAACAATGGGCTGACCAACGTAAGAAAAATGGTTGGGTATTGCCTCAGCCGATCCCACACATCACCGCATCATTTGTCAAGCCAAAATACGTGGAGGAAGAGGAAGAGGCTTTCACTATTGAAGAAATAGAAGAAATATGCAGAGCGATGAGGCAGATGTTGTATGAGGCCCATATGGTCCAACCAGGAGAAGGCTCCAGACTGCCGAAGTACAGTATATGGTGCCTAACGCCAAGTTGCAGAACTGGGAGGCTACTCCATTCCCCGTCAGGCGGGAGTCCCGGTAGTTCAGCTTTTGCCATCCTTTCTGCACTATGAGTTATTTCAGGGTGTAACTCAAGTGTTTTTAAATTCTTGCCTTTAAATTCTGATGTAAACCCTCCTATGTTCGAATTCAATGAAATGAAATCAAAATTTCATCGTCTATTATTCTTTCTGATTTTGTTTGCTTTTCTTATTTTTCAGTCCAAATAATGCAGCTTTAAAAAACATGACATGCTTGCGGACTTCATGCTCTGATCTTAATACGCGTCTAACCTCGAAATACTGAACCAAGAACTGGAATATGATGAAGAAGAGGCCTTTAGGGAAATAAATCAAGAATTGGAACAGTTCGAGAATAAGACTAAGCTAAACTTAAACGAAACAGAACCCGTTAACTTGGGCAATGAAGAAGAGATTCGAGAAACCATGATAAGCGTCCACATGGATGAAAAGACTAGAGACGCCTTGATTCAACTCCTATTTGAATTCAAAGACGTATTTGCTTGGTCCTACGACGACATGCCCGGACTAAGTATGGACTTGGTGGTACACAAATTGCCAACCTACCCCGGTCATCCACCTGTCCAGCAAAATCAGAGGAAATCTAAAACAAACATGAGTGACAAGATCAAAGAAGAGGTCGCTAAACAACTCAAGGCTGGAGTAGTCTGAGTGGTCCAATACACCACCTGGCTGGCCAATGTGGTTCCGGTGCCTAAAAAGGACGGAAAGGTCCGAGTATGTGTTGACTACCGGGATCTGAATAAAGCCAGTCCCAAAGATAATTTTCCACTGCCAAACATACACATCTTAGTTGATAATTGTTCCAAACACGAGGTACAGTCTTTTGTCGATTGCTATGCCGGATATCACCAGGTGTTGATGGATGAAAAAGATGCAGAAAAGACAGCCTTCACTATACCTTGGGGAACATACTGTTATCGGGTCATGCCGTTTGGTTTAAAGAACGCTGGGGCAACTTATATGTGGGCCATGACAGCCATATTTCACGACATGATGCACCAGGAGATTGAGGTGTACGTGGATGATGTGATCATTAAGTCCAGAACCCAAAGTGACCATGTGCAGCATTTGAGGAAATTCTTCGAACGTCTGCGCATATATGATTTGAAATTAAACCCATCCAAATGCGCTTTCGGAGTTCCACCCGGAAAATTACTGGGATTTATAATCAGTCGACGGGGCATCGAGCTGGACCCAACANGGGCCATGACCGCCATATTTCACGACATGATGCATCAGGAGATTGAGGTGTACGTGGATGATGTGATCATTAAGTCCAGAACCCAAAGTGACCATGTGCAGCATTTGAGGAAATTCTTCGAACGTCTGCGCATATATGATTTGAAATTAAACCCATCCAAATGCGCTTTCGGAGTTCCACCCGGAAAATTACTGGGATTTATAATCAGTCGACGGGGCATCGAGCTGGACCCAACAAAGATAAAAACTATCTGGGATCTCCCACCCCCAAGAACCAAGAAGGAAGTCATGAGTCTGTTGGGTAGGTTGAATTACATTAGCAGGTTCATCGCTCAGTTGACCTCCACATGCGAACCTATATTCAAGCTATTGAAAAAATATGCGGCCATCAAATGGACATACGAGTGCCAGGACGCTTTTGACAAGATCAAAGAATATCTGTCAAATCCTCCAGTGTTAGTCCCACCAGAACCAGGGAGACCTCTGTTCCTATACCTGACGGTGCTAGAAAACTCCTTTGGGTGTGTTCTCGGGCAACACGATGCAACCGGGAAGAAAGAGCAGGCCATTTATTACTTAAGTAAGAAGTTCACAAGCTACGAAGCCAAGTATTCTCAGTTAGAAAGGACTTGCTACACTCTAACTTGGGTTGCTCAGAAGCATCGACATTATTTATTGGCTTATACCACCTACCTCATCACGAGGCTGGATCCTTTGAAATACATATTCCAAAAGCCAATGCCCACCGGGAGATTAGCGAAATGGCAAACCTTGCTCACGGAATTCGATATTGTCTATGTCACTCGCACAGCTATGAAAGCTCAAGCATCGGCCGATCATCTGGCTGAAAATCCGGTTGATAATGAATACCAGCCCTTGAGCACTTATTTTCCGGATGAAGAAATCAACTCCGTCGAAGTAATCTCGGAAGGAGCTAACACCTGGAAAATGTTCTTCGACGGAGCAACCAATACGAAAGGTATCGGGATAGGGGCAATCTTGATTTCACCCACAGGACAACACTACCCAGCCACGGCCCGCCTCCGTTTCTTCTGCACAAACATTACTTCCGAATATGAAGCTTGTATAATGGGCATGGACATGGCCATTGACATGGATGTAGAAGAGTTGTTGATCATGGGAGACTCCGACTTGATCATTAAGCAGGCTCAGGGAGAGTGGGAAACTCGAGATGTTAAACTCCTTCCCTACAGACAGCATGTGGAGAATCTTAGTAAGAGATTTAAAGCCGTCGAGTTTAAATATATTCCTCGATGCCACAATGAGTTAGCTGATGCGCTGACCACCCTAGCTGCAATGCTACCCTATCCGGGTAATGTTCGCATAGACCCATTGGAAATCCAAATCAAGGAAAGACATGGTTATTGCAACAAGGTCGAAGTAGAACCCGATGTCCAACCATGGTATCATGATGTTAAAAGATTTTTGAAGACAAGAGAATATCCCGAGCAGGCCAACGGAGACCAAAAGAGAACCATCCGAAGGCTCGCTAGCAGTTTCTTCCTATGTGGGGAAGTACTGTATAAAAGGACTGTCGATCTAAATCTGTTAAGATGTGTAGATGCCAAAGAAGCCGAAAGGATCATAGGAGAGGTCCATTCAGGAGTATGCGGTCCCCACATGAATGGGTATGGCCTCGCAAAGAAAATCTTGCTGGCTGGATATTATTGGATAACCATGGAGAAAGATTGTTTTGATTTCGTTCGGAAGTCCCATAAGTGTCAAANTGGGGAATGGATGTCATTGGGCCAATCGAGCCAAGGGCCTCAAACGGGCACAGATTCATTTTGGTTGCTATCGACTATTTCACAAAATGGGTCGAGTCCGTCACGTTCAAAGCTGTCACTAAGAAAGTGGTGGTGGATTTCGTGCATTCTAATATCATCTGTCGTTTTGGTATCCCAAAAACTATCATTACCGACAACGCCGCGAATCTAAACGGTAACTTAATGAGGGAGGTATGTGAACAGTTCCAGATAACACACCGCAACTCGACCCCTTACCGGCCCAAAGCAAATGGCGCCGTTGAAGCAGCAAACAAAAACATCAAGAAAATTCTCAGGAAAATGATTCAAACATCCAGGCAATGGCATGAAAAGTTGCCTTTTGCATTGTTGGGATATCGCACGACCGTGCGCACATCGGTTGGAGCTACCCCTTACCTATTGGTTTATGGCACTGAAGTCGTAATACCCGCTGAAGTCGAAATTCCTTCCCTTCGGGTTATTGTCGAAGCAGAAATTGAAGACAATGAGTGGGTCAAGACCCGACTAGAGCAATTAACTCTGATTGATGAAAAAAGAATGGCCGCAGTGTGCCACGGACAATTATACCAGCAAAGAATGGCCCGCGCTTACAACAAGAAAGTGCGACCTAGGAACTTCGAAGTAGGGCAACTCGTTTTAAGACGTATCCTCCCACACCACGAAGAAGCGAAAGGAAAATTCGCCCCAAACTGGAAAGGTCCATACATCATAAGGAAATTCCTACCAAAAGGAGCGTTATACCTGGGGGACATCAAAGGAAATGACCCCGAAACGGCTGTCAATGCAGATGCCGTCAAAAGGTACTATGTTTGATCCTCTATATATTTTCAAGTGTTCTCCGGTTGGGATCACGAAGGCTTTCATTCTCGCTACCCAAACAACATTAACCCTTTTGCAAACCCTTTGAGCCGGTTACTCTTCTTTGATTACCTCTTTGGAACCCGAAGGTGTTACAACAACAAAAGTCTCCTGAACTACGTTCGACTTGATTCCGAAAGGATACGTAGGCAGCCTCTCCCTGGGGTTCAGTCACGCCAAAATAAAAATCCACATTTCCCAAGAGTTTAAGCTAGGGCAGATGTTATAATATGTTTGGTGATAACTTCGCCAGAGGGTTTCCAAAGTTCTAATTCAATACAAATTCTTTGCACCTAAACCCTATTCAAGTCCTTCGGATCAATTGGTAAACATGCTTATAGTTGGAGGATACAATATCGAATCTGGTGCAAGCAAATGAGAGAAACAAAATGAGAGAGTCTTATCGGTGAAAACCCACACAGGCACCGTGAGGCGGCGGTAAGCAGAGAAACTGAAAATGAGAGAGTCTTGTTAGGGAAAACTTGCAAAGAGCACTACAGGGCGATGGCGAGAAGATAAATGAGAGAGGTTAGTCGGTGAAAACCCAAAAAGGGCACTACTAATCGAAAAGAGGTTTGGCCACTGATATCGACATGATCTGGGGCAAGATTTCTCGACCCCAGAGTAAAAAGTCGTGACGAATTTCTGAGAGTCAGATGGATCATATAGATCAGGCATCCAGTCCAAGACGCATGTCATGTTCATTGAAGGCCGCATATACTCTAGATAAGTCCTTCTTCACCATTTCCCCCGAAAGGGATATTTCTTGTCAAAATTTATCACCTCCGTTTCTTTGTTATTTTTATTTTTCAATCCCTTCCAGTCTAACTCTTTTTCTGAAGCAAGGCAAAGAACAGACGGCAAAACTGATTTACAGGTTCCTCGTTTGACACAAGCCAACATGCAAGGGCACCGAGCCTCATCAAGGGTATCAAATCGATCCTGGCTGGTCGCAATGGTCGATGCTTTAAGCGCAAAACTCTTGAAAGGAGAAAATCAAATTGAAATGCCTATAGAGGCAATTGAAAGGAAAGGTGAGTCCCACGTGACTAACCCTCTCGTCAAAGTTCGAAAAGCCGAAATGTTCCAAATGCTTTAAAGGTAAATTTGGAAGAAAAATCAGAAATGAAAGGCCAATAAAGGCGAAATAAAGTTGGAAAAGTTAAGTCCCGCGAATAACCATTGCTGCAGAATTTGAGGGGCCAAAACACCCCCCTGATACTCTGGAAATCCAAAAGAAAAGTCAAGTGAAAGGACTACAAAGATAAAACACAAATATTGGGTCCCCCGTGACCGATCGCCAGGGTAAAATTTGGAAAGCCAAGGTCTCCGAAATTAGAGATGAAACCCAATCCCCAGCAAGCAAGCAAGCAGTTGGTTGAGATCTTCGTCCAAAGAATTGAGATCAAGCAATTGAAAATCAAGGCCGCAAAACCAACCACCGTTTTAAACTAACAAATTGTTCTTTGTTTGAAGGAAACAGGTGTAACCCAAAATAACCTTGCAAAACGCAAGTATAACCAAAAGAAAGGCGCAAGAGCTAGAAGCAGCTCTGCAACAACAACTCCAAAAAGGGAATTTTTCTCCGAAATTCTTTCCCGCATTCACTCAAAATCAAAAGAAAAGAAAAGAAAAAAAGGAAACGATGATGAAAACAATTCAAACTTAAAGTAGTATAGGGAATCCAATCCCTAGCTACATAGTTTCCCAACATAGGATATTACATTCCTTAGTTGATGCCGACATAGGGTCTCCATTCCCTAGTTGATGCCAGCATAACCTGATGCCGACATAACTCGATGCTAACATAGGATATTACATTCCTTAATTGATGCCAACATAGGGTCTCCATTCCCTAGTTGATGCTGGCATAAACCCAAGATTCTTCCAATATAGGGTCCCACTCCCTAGCGGATACCGGCATAACCTGGTATCTTTCTGACAATAGCATAACCTGTTGATCATCTCCTGACACTGGCATAACCCGGTGATCTCTTTTCCAGGAAACAACATAACCTGTTGACCTCCCAGACACCGGCATAACCTGGTGATCTTTATAAAAATAGCATAACCTGTTGATCATCTCCTGACACTGGCATAACCCCGTGATCTCTTTTCCAGGCAACAGCATAACCCGTTGACCTCCCAGACACTGGCATAACCTGGTGATCTTTCTGAAAACAGCATAACCTGTTGATCATCTCCTGACACTAGCATAACCCAGTGATCTCTTTTCCGGGAAATAGCATAACCTGTTGACCTCCCAAACACCAGCATAACCTGGCGATCCTTTCCTAAACAACAGCATAACATGTTGATCATTTTCTGACATTGGCACAACCCAGTGATCTGTTTCAGGAAACAACATAACCTGTTGACCTTTCTAGACATCGGCATAACTTGGTGATCTCTTCTGACAACAACATAACCTGTTGATCATTTTCTGACATTGGCATAACCCAATGGCCTTTTCCCCGACAACAGCATAACCTGTTGATCATTTTCTAACGTTGGCATAACCCAATGATCTTTTTTCAGGAAACAGCATAGTTGACCTTTTCAGACACCAGCATAACCTGGTGATCTTTTCTTTTCCAGACACTGGCATAACCCAGTGATCTCTTCTTCCAGGCAACAGCATAACCTGTTGACCTTCCCAGACACCAGCATAACCTGGTGATCTCTCCTTTTCCCGGCAACAGCATAACCTGTTGACTTTTCCAGGCACCAGCATAACCTGGTGATCTCTTTTCTTGACAATGGCATAGCCCGTTGATCCTCCCCCCTAGACACCGGCATAACCCGTTGATTTTTTCTTGACGACAGCATAACCTGTCAATTTTTTCCAACATAGGATCTCCAATCCCTAGTTGATTTTACTTTTCAGGCTTACGGTATCCACTCCCTAGTCTACAATAACTTCGGGTACACCACTCCCAACTTTTCATTGCTTTCAATAATAAAGTAGCATATATTTTATTACAATAACTCGCAAAATTTTCCTGGTGAAAACTGGGGCAGAAAATTTTGTTCGTTTATTTTTAATTTTGCACAGATTACAATTTAGGACAATGGATTCGAGACGACCAAAAGAAGACGTCTCAATTCAGAATAAAAGAAAAGAAGAAAAGAAAAGAGTTGAACACCAAAGTATAGAAGCAGAAAAGATGTGGATTGCTCGAGACAGATTGAAGTGACAAGCTATGCATGTCCATTCTTGATCCGAAAAGCTGAAGAAGATTGAACCATCACCTATAACTAACAAGCATCAAGATTCATATCGGAGTCTGTATTATGAAGCAACCAAGACTCAAGATCAAGCTTCAGAAGACTCATAGATAGGAATCTTGTAACTCGTAGTTGATAGGTTTAGTTTAATCTTTTTCATTTTGATTTTGGTGTAATAAAGAGCTCAACAAGAAGTAAGAAACAGCAACAACAGTGAATTCACAACTTTCCAGTAGTCTCAGCTACCAAAACTTCTAGAACTACACTGACCTGATTCCTTTATAGCCAAGGATATGCAGGCAACCTTTGAATCACGGTTCGGTCAAACTTTTCAAAAACGCTTCACATGGAGTATGTGAATAGGTAAGGTCGTTCATGACTGCTCACTTTGTCTTTGCCCGAAAACACTTTGTGTTTCCGAGCAAAGAGGGGCAGCTGTGAGCACGTGATTTTCACCCACCATATACTCCTACAAAATTCGATAAAATAAATTAATTTTACAAATTTTGTTGAATTTTAGTGTTAATTATGAATTGTTTTTGCATTGCATAATTCATGACTTATCTTTTAAAATTATTTAAAATTGCATAATTAGGTGCATCATTATTATCAAGGAATTAAATTTATTATTTGTGATTAATCGAATTAAATAACAAACGAATGATGATTATTTGATGTAATGTAGTTTTGATAACTAATTATGAAAATTGATCATTTTTATCCCAACAAATCATGGATTTAATTAGGAGTATTAAATTAATTTTTTTATTCTTAATTAGTTCATAATTAGACAAAAAACAAGTCAAAATTAGTTATTACATTTTAAAAAAAAAGGTAATTAGAATTAGTTTAATTAATATAATTAATTAACTAAGCCAAAGTATTAAGATTTGACCTGTGATAGCCTGCCCAGGCCCAAATAAATCCCTAAAATAACCAAAGCACCCAGCCCAATAGACCCCTTATCAGGCCGGCCCCAGCCTTCACTAAACGACCCCGTTTTGATTGGAATCAATCCCAGCCGTTGATTGAGTTAGATCGAACGACTAGGAACTCCCCAACCCTTTAGCATATAACTGTTTCAAAACCCCCCTACCCCCCATTCGTGAAGTCTAATCCCCTCCCCCCAGACCCGTCTCTCTTCCTTCTCTCTTAAGCTCACTAGACCACGTCGTTCGCCGCCCCAGCTTCGCCGGCCGAAAATCGCTGCCGGTGGCGGAGCTCCGCTAATAAACCCCAAAACTTTACCCTAACCTCCTTCACCCCCTCAATCACCTCCTAGGTTTAGCTCTCCCAAAAAACCACCCTATTTTGACCTATTTTAGATCTAAGAATCCAAAAACCCTAAAATCTTTTAAGTTTGATGCCTTGACTCTGTGACTCAAACTCACATGAGTCGATGGCTCTTGACAAGAGCTATCGATTCATGCGAGTGGGAGTCGATGTTGAGTCCACCGGAGTTCGGCTAAATTCCGAAAAAGTTGCCTGAATCTGTCAAACCACCCTCAACTGCTATCCCACCCCCCTTTCCTTTTCTATTTGTTCTTTGTTTTTTAAGTTAAAATCATGAACATATCACTGTTTTAGTCTAGATTTTTGTTTTTCTTTCATTTTCTTCTTCTACCTGTTCCTGTTCTTCCTCTTGATTAGTTTAAGCTTTAAACGCATTTTGTGATAGTCATGTTTTAATTAATTTGTTCTCGTCAATTAGTAACTAGGGTTCTTTGATAATCATGTTTCATAGCCTAGGTTTTTGTCACTGTTTCGTATATATAGATGTTCTTCTNTCGGTAGTGGCCTAAGGTTCAATGATTTATCTTCTGCGCTAAGGCTAGCATCTCATCCCATCTTTCATCTTATTGCTTTGAGCTCTCTTCGGGAAAGTGTCAAAGTATAACCTGCAGCTCCTTGATTTCACATAAAAAACGGAGTGCCTTCTGCTCCTTTTGCTCTTCTCTTTCTGTGTCTATTGATTTCCCGCCCACTCACATTTTCTTTATCGAATCTTTCTAGGCAGATAGGACAACTCCTGCTTGCTCTTGGCCTTGGCTGCTTAGAGACATTCCTTTAGTTCGTCTTAGAGAATGGAATTCCTAATTCCGTTTTCGTCTTTCTTATTGTAGGTTGGTCATCTGTTTCATTTTGAATTCCATCTCTTTCTTGGTTTCTGGTACCGGGTTCAGTTCCTTTGTTCAAATCAATATCTACTAAGTCAGGCTTCCCTTCATGGTTGTCCTGTTCAATCCATTGTTCTTCTGTCTGAGGCAAAGGCGAATCCCTTTTACTGTATACGGTCGAGCTGGCTTGGCTGGTACATCAAGCATATCGGCATATTACTTGTTCGGTGTGGTACACATATCTTTCAATGTAAATCAAGTAAGAGAATTCATTCCCACTGTCTGAGGAAAACGTGAAGAATTGCCATTTTATGAGCTTGTAAGGCCCGTTGCGTTGAAGTCCCCGAATAAAGAGGCTATACTAAGTCGGTGGGGCATTGGGCAGCCCCTATTGCCCAAGGGCAAGGCCACGCTAGGCCATTCTAGAACCTTCTATAGAATGCTAGCTTCTTGTAGCTTGTATGGCAGCCCCTTTGGCCGACCTAGGTAGCTTCCTAGGACTCTCTAGAGTCCTCTAAGATTCCACCACTCCTTTGTGCTTCCATGGCCTGACAAGTTCTTGGCATTGTCTTGGCCACTCTTCCACATGCACCCTCGTGCTCCCACGATACTCCTAGGCCTTCCATCATGCCAAGATCCTTGTGAACATGTTCCATGCCCGACCATGCGCTAAGCTGGGCAGAGCGCTTTCAGAAAGAGGACTGTACCGATTATAGAGTAGCATTCTTCTCCTTCATATCGTCGGTCAACTCTGGGGACAGTGGATAGAGCTCGTCCCTATTTGACTGAAGAGGGTAGGGTTTGCTCCTATGACAAGTGTTGCTTGTTGACTGCCACAGATCGGCTTTCCTCAGTCGTTGACTGTGGCGAGGCTACCCCTCTATCAAGAGAAGAAGTTTTCCCGAATCAATGAGAGATATCAAAGTGTGAATTTCTTTTCCAATCTACCTCGTGGTTGAGAGAAATGCGCCTGACTCGATCGGTACCACTCCAACTGGCTTGGCTGGAAATTTCTTATGATATTGCGATTACTCTTTCAGAATCTCATCCTGAGACCACAGTATGACATTCTCTTCGTCAAGAGAGATCGAGCAGCATAGAAACCTTGACTTCAAGCTTAGGTCTTTTTAAAAAAAAAAGGGAACTAAGGCAACTTTTAGGTGCAGGGAAAGAAAAAGGCTAGCGAACCTCTTTCCAGGCGGTACAATACAAAGGGCGAAGCTCGAGTAGGTTACTTTGAGTGACCTTCATGGAGGGTGTTCCGGTGTTAACGAGTTCGGAAAGAAGGTCAAGGATGAATAGTAGACAAAGACAAAGGAAAGAGGAGATGGAGCTGACCTCGCTGCTGACTATCAACGGATCCAATTGATATTGATTTTTTCAATTGCGGATAAACAAACCAACCTTTCGTCATTAATCTTCGGAGGCAAATTACATATTCATATCCATAATAAAAGAATTAGTGAGACTCCCTTTCTTTTGATATCCCCAATCTTATTGAATTGTGGAAGTCAAATCATTTCACGGGCCTGGTGAAATGAAAAACTACGAAGAGGAATTCACAACGAATACCTTTGGTCACTTTCATTGTCAAATAGGCTTTTCCTTGGTATACCTTACTTACCTCGACCTAGCGAAGCACAACACGAAAAAGGCAGTCCTCTTTTTCTGTATTCAACCAATGTGTATTGGTCTTTGGGAAAGTGTAAGACGCTATTGCTCGCAACTGGGTCTTGAGTGTCGGTCTAACAAAAAAGTCAACTCTAGTTGCTTCTCTTGTCCGATCGAAAACTTGATTGCAAGCTTACCAACCAATAGCTACAATACCACATTCCACTAGTCATATTGATTTGATTATCTTACTGTTCGCGACAAATTTCGTGTACAGAAATTAATAACTACAATCACGAAAGAAATGTAAAGAAAAATTATTTTTTTAATAAAACTTGTGAGTACAACTCTGTGTATCCCCTGATTCTTGTCTCTAATTTGTTTTCCTTGATTCGAGGGCTGAAGCAGCGTATTTCTCGAGCGCAGGATGATGAGGACCTCCTTGTGATTTACTTGATCGTCAAGAAGAGTTAGTAGCGCTTCGGATCGATCACGAGGGATAAATTCTCCTGATTCGCACTGCCTTCGTTTTATTAATTCAGTTGTTAACATGTTATGCATACTCTTGACTGTTTTGCAACCATGTTTAGTCGTTTAGGATTTCCTGCTAATCATCGTTAATTTGTTAGGTGTTCTACTTGTTAAAATCAATAGTTAGCTTTATTGGTTCATGCTTAGTTTTTCAGATTGCCTTCACTGTCGTTTTCTCTCCTCTCTAAATGCTACTTCCCACCTTCAATTGATTGATTACCCTAATTCGTCTTCTGATTTTAGTATAATCTGAGGGTTAATCATCCACCTAGATTAATCGATTAAATAATAGTTTAATTAGGTAATGAAGAGACAATTATACACGACTAATTAAGTGTACATTTGAACTAAATAATAGTATAATTGACCTAAGTTTAAGATGTTTAACCTAATTAATCTAAAGTGATTAATTAATCTGAAATTAATCAACCCTTGATAAAGCAACAAAAGTTTAGCTACTAATTAATTAAATTAGAATAAAGTTACTTATTACCTAATGATTAACCTAACTAACTTTCTTTAATCAAACTAAGATCCTAGAATGATTAAAATAGGTTAAAGTTCAGCTCTATAGAATTAATCACTCAATTGACTAGAGTTAATAGATAAGCATAATTACACCTAATAAAATTATTTAAACCAATTAATTCAATTAACTACTAATTTTAATTCAAATGTTAGTCAATTTGAGTAAATTAATTAGGCAATAAGGAATTAGTCACACTTAACTAGTAGACCTAATTTCAAAAAATCAAAAGGTAAAATAATTCATCTAACAACGTAGTTGATCTAAGTCCTAGATAACTAGTTAAGATCAATTATTCAATTAACTAAGTTTAAGAAAAAATGATTCACTTAGTCTCACCCTTAAGTAATTTCAACTTCTAGTAACTAACTTAAATCAATTTCATTAGCACTAGTACTAATTTAAAAGATTAAGTTAATCACCTACTAACTTAACATTATTCCTTGATTACTAAAAGAGAAATTCTAGGATGTCTTAAGGGTTAGTATAGGATTTTTAATTGAGGAATCTTGGGTGTAACAACCCAAGAACCTTCTAGAACAAGAAAATATCAAGAAATCAGATATTTTAGGGTTAAAATAGTAATTTCAAAAGGGGAATAAGGGCTGTAATGTTCTGGAAGGTACAACTGATCCAAAAAGATAGAGTTGACTGTTGTACCTGTGCCTTTTCAGCTCAATTTGGATAAGGAATATGCTGAGAATATCCTATCCTAAAACCCCTATATATACACACATTTTTTTACCAAAAGGGGGACTTTTTTTTACTACTGAAAATCTGGATACACACACAGATTTCTGAGGGAATTCTCTGCACTTTTTACTACTAAAACAGACTTCACACACACAACTTTCATTTTTCTATTCTGCAATCGCTCCTTAGAATTTGAGAAGAAGAAGAAACATCAAAATACAAAGGGTATTAAAAATGTGTCTCAAAATCTGATTTTTGCTTGGTTTTGACCTTAAGGGTTGTTTTTTACTACTATTTCCTCTTAATATACAAAGGTTTGGGGTCTATATTCATACTCTTTGTTGGTTATTTTCTCCTGGACTGTCTGGTTTATACACGACTGATTTACTGCTGTTTGCTGGGTTTTTCACTTTACCGCTGGTTCTTCATCTCTCCCTGGCCTTTATTTGGTCAGGTCCTTTGTTAATTTCTCTTAAAAAGGTATGTACATTCTTATTCTAAATGAAAATTTTCAGATCTGAACCTCTGTTTTATGTTGATTTGCAAATCTGTTGTTTGTAGTCGAAATTCCTTTTTTTCTGTTTGTATGCAAACCTGAAAATGTGGTGTTCAAATGCTTATGGGTGTTCTTGATATTTCAGTTGATTTTATCTTTTGTTAGCTTATAGATAGATAAATTTTGGTTAAATGATATTGAATCTTTTTTGATGTATGTGAATCCTTCGAAGCTCACTTTGAAGAATGTAGTCTAGTTTCCTAGTTGAATCGCATTAAGGGAAGCAGGTCTGACCTCCTAATGGTCAGTTCCTCTCCGAAAAATGCATAAACATTTCACTCATTTTTGAAGAAATCTTACAGAAGAAATGCAGGCTTGAGTCAGAGAGTACTGCCGGGCTTGCACAGGAGCAGCAAATTCTTTTATCTGTTTATATTTATTATCCCATTTTAGGAAATTGTATTTTGGAGTAAAAATGACAATGTAACAGCATAAATTCTATACTTTTTTCTTGTTTCTTGTAAATATGGACTGAACATTCTATAGAGGATAGTCAGCTTTATTTTCTTCCTTTTACCAATGTGAAACCCCCTTGAAATTGGGCCAGCTTGATAGAACAACCCACTAAGGCTCTAATCAAGTTAAACCCCCTAGGCTATCGGGTCAAAAGGGAGTATACAAGCCCAAAGTTTAGAGCTGCTTACTCTAAGAAGTAATACAATGTTAGTTAGGCCTTTAATCATTAGGATTCAACTGAAGTTCAAAATTATTTCTTCTAAACCTTTTCGTATAATTCTGTATTCGAATTAACTGTCCGGAATATCACTATGAGCACTTGCTGAAATTCCAAAAATAATTACCTCAGATACAATGAATTTCAAAATATATAAGTATGAATTTGTGATTCAAAGTATTTTTTTTAATTCATCTCACATTCTTTGGCTTTTCCTGAATTTACAACAATTCCGTGTAGGGCCCAATACGTATGAATTATCAATTAAAAGGCATGTGTTTAGGCCATCTGAAATTGATAAAACTATTCAATCAATGTTCTATTATAGCTGAATGTGTTTATTTGACTCCTTAAATATGTAACTTGTGAATCAGTAGTCTGTTAGATTCCCTGTAAATCTTTCATTGTTGACATGCTTTTAATGGAATTGCATAGCTTTACTTCTTTCACAACTAGCCATAATTAGGATTGGTCAAAGGGGGTAAATGATAAATTGGGCTAAAATATGGTCATAGCCCAAATGTTCGTCTTTTAGATTAGTGAACTAATCTCATACGACCTTCTACATATCCTCTAGGTTAGAAAATACCACCTTTAGTTTGAAATTTAGTAAGTAATCAAATATTACTTCAAATAACCATAATCTACACTCGGGTGTGACAACTCATGCCCCCGACCCTAACTTCAAACAAATAAAAATCGCATGTTGTAATTGCGGGTGAATTTCATGTGGCGCAATTACAATGTGTCCAAAAACAAACAAGTGCGCGCCATCGTGACTTGTTTCAAGATAAATCCATAAACACTAAAACGGTTAAAAGTTAAAGATCTAAACGCACCATAGGCTAAAACTACGTAAATAATCAGATAACTTAGGCCAAACGTTAATAGTTAAGCGACCGTGCTAGAACCACGGAACTCGGGAATGCCTAACACCTTCTCCCGGATTAACAGAATTCCTTACTCGGATTTCTGGTCGCAGACAACTTAAAACAGAGTCTAAATTTCCTTGATTTGGGATCTTTAATAAATAAACGGTGTCCCGAAACATCGTCAAAAATCCGGGTGGCGACTCTGAAACTAATAAAATCCCAAATCTGAATAATGTCACTTAAAGTGGAAAAATTCCCTTATTGCCCTTTATTATAATCGGGGATAGTGAAAAAAGGAGGTGTGACACTTGTTTCCTTGAATAGGGATATAAATATAAGGTTTAATAACCATTGCAGACAAAAGAAACTCTATATACAAAAAGCTATAATCTATCGTCTTTTTACGCTCATTTTAAACACTTGAACATTGCATCCATTCTTGTCATCGAAAAGACTAAGTTCTTAGTCAGACTTGTTATCTCTTCTAATTTTATTTGATAATCTTATATTTGTTCTCGTTTACTTATTATTTTTTGATCAAATTGATTCGCTTGTTTATAAATCATTCTATAAATTCAATTGTACCGTTTTACGGGTAAACAGTTTGGCGCCAACCGTGGGGCATAGAAAACTGTGTAATTTCTTTTATCCATTAATTTGTTACTAATAAGTTTTGACTCTTTGCTTAGTCAAAATCAAATATGGCAGCTAATGATGTCAACAAAGCTTACTATGTTGGAGCACATTATTTCCAGCATCATGATTCAACCAGCGAGACCCATAATGAAGAGGATGAAGCAACCACAGTTCACGAAGGACAATATCCTCGGCGTGTGCGTGGCTCGACTCCTGTTGACGTGGAGGACGAGCATGTTATTGAAACGGTCAAGATCTTAAGAGAACAATAAAAGGCGATTATGGATCACCTTTCAAGAAAAGATCGTGTGATGATGGAATTGAACCAAGCGTTATTGGGTGCTTCCAATAACGCCAATGGAAGGGCTCCAGTTCCTCCCAACGTTCCCGCCAAATCAGACGGCTCAAAGAACTGATAACAACATTCCAAGGAATGAAGTCATTTTTGACGAAGCGGGAGAGTCTAGAAGAGGATCTGGGAATAACAACTTGAATGATCCTTTAAACATCGAGCTCATGAGATTCGTGAGAGAAATGAATGAATGGACCAGAATGCAGAGGATTTTCATGCTCGGATAGATCAGATCCCAGGCGTGTTGCCGGTGTTAAAAGGACTAGATTCGAGGAAGTACATGCAGTTGTCGTTCAAACCAAGCACGGCACCAGAGCTGATCCTAAAGAGGTTTAAGATTCCGGATATCCCAAAGTGTGATGGGACGTCGGACCCACAGGAGCACATCACGACCTACACTATGACGGTAAAAGGAAATGACCTGGCTCAGCACGAGATCAAGTCGGTTTTGTTGAAAAATTTGGTGAAACCCTCACGAAAGTTTCCCTGACATGGTATTCTCTCTTGCCTGAACATGTAATCAATTCTTTGAAAATGCTTGCAGATCCTTGCATCAAAGCTCAAGCGGAGCAATAAAAGTCCAGGCTGGAAAGGCAGATATATTCAGAATTTCGCAAGGAGAATCCGAGCTGCTGCGAGAATTTATGATCCTGTTCTAGAAAAATGATATTCTTACCAATAGTTCCGGACGAAAGGGCGGTGGAGGCATTTATAAAGGGCCTCAATTCGTTGAGTTCTGATGCCTCCCAAAAATTTAAGGAGAGCTTGCTCGAGTTTCAGGCAACCACATGGGCAAATTTTCATAATCGCTACGAGTCGAAGATAAGGATAGAGGATGATCAACTTGGCTCTTCGGCATGGACTTCTTTTGTGACGCGCTTGTAATTTAACTTAATGTTTTAGATTTCAAAATTAAGTGTGGCTTGATTGATCCAGGAAGTTCGGCCAACATCATACAATGAAGAGTTTGGAACAAGCGAAGTTAACCGGGAACATCATTGCAGCGACGAAGCTTTTGGCTGGCTTCAACTTAACAAGTGTGACTACCTAATGGGAAATTTTTCTACCCACACATTCCAAAGGAGTAAAAAATCTCACCCTGTTTGAAGTGGTAGATGGTGACATGGGCTATAATGTGATCCTTGGAAGGCTGTGGATACACGAGTGAAGGTTGTGCCCTCGACCTATCATCAACTATTGAAGTTTTCGACACTAGAAGGGATCAAACAGATAATAGGAGACCAACCGGTGGCGAAGGATATGAACAATGTAACTATTTCCAGCAGGAAGGACAGAGAAACCAACAAATAGCAGTTACAAGAACCGGTGCCTTCTCCCATCTCAATCAAAGATGATAAAATGAGGAGTCATCAGAATTATATAGGTACCGAGATATTTTCCGAGGAGACGGATACGACCAGATCAACCATAGAAGAACTCAAACAAGTGGCTTTGTTCGAGAAATATTTGCAAAGGAAATTCCATTTAGGAACGGAGTTGAGTCCCGAACTCAGGATAAAAATTATAGATTTCTTAAAGCTAACGTTGACTGCTTTACGTGTCGCATTTAGATATGACAGGTATTCCATTGGAGGTGGCGGTTCACAAACTGAGTTTGAATCCAAACTTCCCACTAGGGAGGAAAAAGAAACTCCCGATAACATAGGTCAGAAATAGGTTTGTTAAGGAAGAGGTAACCCGACTACTTAACATCAGTTCAATTCGAGAGATGAAGTACACGGAGTGGCTAGCTATGTAGTAGTACTAGTGCCTAAAAAGAATAATAAATTTCGGATGTGTGTAGACTGCAAGGATTTAAATAAGGCATACCCCAAAGACTCTTTCCCATTTCAAAACATTGATCAAATGATCGATGCTACGACCGGGCATGGGTTAATGAGTTTTCT
Organism: Nicotiana knightiana; assembly: GCA_005239525.1. Classification (NCBI taxonomy): domain Eukaryota; kingdom Viridiplantae; phylum Streptophyta; class Magnoliopsida; order Solanales; family Solanaceae; genus Nicotiana; species Nicotiana knightiana. The sequence continues at coordinate 99,348 of ML383092.1, read as the reverse complement.
TAATACTTATTCAGGGGTATAATCAAATTATGATGAACTCAGAAGATCAGGAGAAGACTTCTTTCATCAAAAACTTTGGCGCATATTGCTATAATGTGATACCTTTTGGGCTTAAAAATGCATGAGCCACTTATTAGAGTCTCGTTAATAAGATATTCAAAAAATAGATAGGTAAGACGATGGAAGTCTATACTGACGACATGTTAGTTAAGTCTCTTAATGCAGGTGATCACCTGGAACATCTCCAAGAGACATTTGACATTCTAAGAAAGTACAACATGAAGCTCAACCCGGAGAAGTGTTCCTACGGAGTTAGCTAGATAAATTTTTAGGGTTTTTGGTCTCACAAAGAGGTATTGATGTGAACCCTGACAAAATCAAAGACATTGAGGATATACCGGACCGACTAACAAGTGTGAAAGGAGAACAGAGGTTGACCGGTGGTTGGTGGCTCTAAGAGGGTTCATCTCAAGGTTCTTCGAGAAGTTCCACCACTTTTTTTTATTTTTGAAAAAGAAGAACGACTTCGTGTGGACTCCGGAATGCCAAACAGGCACTGAATGACCTAAAAAGGTACCTATCAATCCCTCCGTTGTTGTCGAAACTGGGGGGGAGGTGAGAAACTACTAATTTACCTGGAAATCTCAAAAGTAGCGGTAAGCGTTGTCTTGATTAAGAAGAAGAAGCTATGCAATTTCCTATTTATTACATTAGTAAAATATATTCAGGAACGGAGACACAATACCTGCACCTCGAAAAACTGACCTTAGCTCTTGTAGTTGCCTCTCGAAAGCTTAGGCCTTATTTTCAATGTCATCCAATAGCCGTTGTGACAACCTCTTCCTTAATGAATGTCCTTCACAAGCCCAAGTTGTCGGGTCGATTGGCTAAATGGACAGTCGAAGTTAGTGAATTTGACATAGAATATAAGCCCATGATTACAATCAAGTCGCAAGTTTTGGCCGACTTCGTGGCCGATTTTAGTCCGGGATTAATGCCTTTGGCTACTAAAGAGGCATTTTTGGTATCAGGAATAGTATCGGGAGTTTGGACCTTGGTTACGGATGGAGCCTCCAGCGTAAAAGGGTCCTCTAATCCCTCCCTCGGGGGAACCTATGATAGGGCATTAGAAATGTACCGTTAACTAACAATGAAGTCGAGTACGAGGCTTTGGTTTCAGGACTTAAATTAGCTCAGGGTCTGGTTCCAAGGTTATCGAGCTAAAGTGCGACTCCCAGCTGGTGGTAAGCCAGGTTTATGGAATTTTTGACACAAATGAGGAGTGCATATAGTAGTACTTGAACAAGGTTAAAGCATTACTTACATGATTCTGAGAGTAGTCAATCGTCCACATTCGAAGGGAGGAAAAAGTGGAGGCAGATGTATTAAGTAATTTGGGTTCGTCCAAAGAGATAAAAGGATATGGTTCTGGTACAGTCGTCCAGTTATTGCATTTGGTGGTGGATATGGACAACTACAGTGAATTTAATTCAACTGACTTAATCTGAGACTGGAGGAATGAGTTCATTGAATATCTCAGACATGGTAAATTACCCGAGGACCCAAAAGCGTCCCGGGCACTACGGACCAAAGCAGCTCATTTCTGTCATGTTAATGGATAGTTATATAAAAGGTCATTCCAAGGACCATTGGCTTGATGTCTAGGGGCCTCGAAGGCTGACTACGTAATGAGGGATGTCCATGAAGGGTTTTGCAAAAACTATTCCCGTGCAGACTCATTGGTTATCAAGTTAGTCAGGGTCGACTAGTACTGGCCCCGGGTGGAACAAGATGCAAAGACATTCATACAAAAATGTGACAAGTGTCAACGCCATGTATAGTTAGTACACCAACCAACAGAACTTTTGTATTCGGTCGTGTCACCGTGGCCGTTCATGAAATGGGGGATGAACATAGTCGGTCCCTTACCAAAAAGGCCCGGGATAGTAAGATTTCTTATTGTTTTAACTGATTACTTTACTAAAAGGGTTGAAGTAGGTCCTTACAAAAAGATCGAAGAACGTGAAGTTGTTGATTTCATATGGGACCACATAATCTACCAATTTGGAATACCTAACGAGATTGCTTGTGGAAACAGGCCAACTTTGTAGGTTCTAAAGTCACAGAGATTTTGGAAGGATTAAACATCAAATGAATTACGTCTTCTACATATCATGTGCTAATGGATGGGTAGAGTCAACCAAAAAGGTAATTATCCAAAATTTAAAAAGAAGTTAGAAGATGATAAGGGCAAGTGGCCATATGAGCTACCGGGTGTTTTATGGGCTTATCGGACCACAACAAAGTCAAGCACGGGGAAACACCCTTTTCGCTCGTTTACGGTTCATAAGCTTTGATACTGGTAGGGAACCAACCCTGAGGTTTTCCCCAACAAATGAAGAAGCAAACAACGAAGCATTGCTAGTCAAGCTAGATTTGCTTGAAGAGCTCCCACGTCTGGCATATGTGAGGATGGTTGCACAAAAGCAAATAATAGAAAGGTATTACAATCGCAGGGCAAAACTCTGATATTTCAAAGTAGGGGACTTGGTTATAATTAATGTCACTCAAAGCACCCAAGAAGTCAACATCGGGAAGCTGGGATTGACATGGGAAAGACCTTACCGATGTTCAATTATAACTGGTAAAGGCTCATACTAATTGAAAAATCAAGATATAATTAAATTACCAAGAAATTGGAACGTGACTCACCTCAAAAGGTATTATTGTTGAAGATACTTGTCAGTATCAAAAGTATGTGCTGCACTTTTTTTTCCTTTGACCAGTTTTTGTCCTAATTGGGTTTTGCTAACAAGGTTTTTAATGAGGTATCGATGTAAAGCATACTAAGAAGGAAGGATAGTCGATAAGATGGTGAATCAACAACCAAAAGTTCTATGTGGATCGACTCATATGGAAATCAACCTGTGCATGGTTAAACAATCCTTGGCATCATAACATAACTCGTCTCCCAAGACTCTCACCAGCCTCCGATAACAGAATGTTTATTCATCCACAAGTTGTTTCCATCAATGAAGAAGCAACACAAGAGCTTTCTATGAAAGAAATGTCATCGGCGGATGCAAGACCTACAATATTCGAATTCTCATGCTTAGTATTCGAACACTAGAGGGGATGATGCATGACAAGACACTAAAAGTGTTATGAGAGCCGGAGACTGTTAGAACTGGGTCGATGCCTTATCAGGACCAGGGACTGCATAATCATCCCCGTGAAAATAAATTGTACAAGTTATTCACATGTATTGGTAGATTTATTTAGTTAAGAAAATAAATATTTATGTAAATGTACTTTTAAAGATAGAAGGAATAAATGAAAGTCCTTTTGTTTTAATCTTATTTCTTGTCTGAATGATAAGTTAATTTATTTTATCATTCGAGAGTTAACAAAATCTTCAAATGCTTGTGCTGAAATGAACAAGAGATGTCTTCTTCAAAAGCACCATAAACATAAGGCATCTCTTGTGAAACTTTCATTGGTAAAGGGTAGATTCCGGAAGTGTTTATTGCCAGAATAAAAATCTATCAGATGCAGTAATATTCCCGAGGCTTTGTCAATTAAATGAAAGAGAATACATTTTGCAAAACACTTAGGCAAAAAATTTCTTTTATTAATTAAAGCTCCAAACTTAGTAAAAGGTTTTGGCATAATTACAAAAAGTAAAAAAGAATAAAATTCCTAAATATTAGGAGTTCTTACATAATCAAATAAAAAAAAAGTTTGATACTTAAAATGTTAGTCAATTAAGGAAATAATTAAATAATTATTTTGTCCAATATAAATTTTATTTTAAAAAATTAAAAAAGATAGAATGATATTTTACTAAGGGTCTTTACACTATTAATATATAATAAAAAAAAATAAAATTGTCAGCAGACCTCCTTTGCATGCCTTTTCCTTATTTTTGTTTATTTTTTGATTGTACGTGAGACTATTTTCTTGTTTCTCCTTTGTTATGTTAGTAGCATGTGGACCACTATTTGTCTAGTTAAATGATCTTGAGCAATCATCACATTTTGAGATAATTTGGGATCGTGTTGGTTTTAATGTTCATTTTCATTAACATTGTTCTATTTTTATGTAATACTACTTCATTTTTTTTTATTGGATATTCCCCGAGGAAAATTTTATTTCAATACTAGTAACTTGATGAACGTTTATAATCATAAGTTCTAAAATATTTTTTAAAATTTCGTATCCAGCTAAATATGCTCACATAATATACAGTAGAGGAAGTATTTTTCTTTTTTTGGTTTACCCTTTTGGTATCTGAAATCAATTAGCTCGACTATTTCAAATTTAATTTACGTCATCACGTATGACTCATTAAAAGAAAATTCCCCCCCCCCCCTCCCCCCTCGCCCTTATGGTAATTAATCTTAGTTGACTTCTTCCGAGTAAACCACTCTATTTAGTCTTAAATTGTCCATTTCGTTTAGTGGCATAGTAAACTTCACTTGGTCTATAGATAGTATTCTCTCCTTGGCTCCTATCAACTTAACTCTCCCAGCTATCTCCGCCTCTTCACGTTTCCATTGCCATCTCAATACTTTCCATTAACCCATGGCTTTAATGGAGAAAATGGATAAAAATCTATCCAAAATAGAGGACGCTACGCAGCATATGAAAAACCTTGATCCTACGCCAACACCAAACAACGTCGCTACGTCGGATGATGAGGATTGCACACCAGCAGAAGAAGATATTATTTCCGACGAAAATGGTAATGAAAATGGAAAGTCCAATGATTCTGTTTCTATAGACGTTTCAAAAGGTCATGTGACAACGGTTTCAAATCCCGTTAATACTTTAACAGAAAGTATTTTGAATTCCGTTAATCACGGAGGACCGCAAGATATAAATTCAGCTGTCTCTTACGATGAAAACGATTCAGTTAAAGAAAACGGCAACGTATTAGGGGTAATCCAGCCACATAACTTGCTGCCGCAGCCGGAGGCACCACCGGGAATAGCGGTTATCGTCTCTCCACGTGACCTGAATCGTTCTAAGTCCATGCCGGAGAACTTCGACATGCCGGCGATCGGCAAATTCTTTCGTGAGAAGAGCAACAGCTTATCGTCGGCAATCACGAAGAGGTTGTCATCGATGAGGGAATCCATCGACGACGAGAAAGTACCGAAATCGGAATCGCACGTGACGGAGTTCAATCTCTCCGGACTAAAAGTGATCGTGAACTTAAAACCTCCGGCAGAAGAACAACAAGGGAAGACGAAGCTGTTAGGAAGAGTGAGTTTCTTCTCAAGATCCAATTGCAGGGATTGCACCGCCGTAAGGTCATTTCTGCGCAAGGAAAATCTTAACTACGTGGAAATTAACGTCGACGTGTATCGTGAGAGAGAAAAGGAATTAATCGAAAGGACCGGAAGTGCAACGGTGCCGCAGATATTTCTGAACGAGAAGTTGTTAGGTGGATTGGTGGCGTTGAACTCGCTACGCAATAGCGGAATGTTGGAGAGGAAATTGGAGGAAATGTTGGCCGGGAAATGCCCGGAGGATGCACCGGCGCCACCGGTTTACGGGTTCGACGATCATGAGGAAGAGGAGCGGAATGACGAGATGGTAGAGATAGTGAGAGTATTGAGGCAAAGGCTTCCAATACAGGACAGAATCATGAGGTTGAAAATAGTAAAGAACTGCTTCTCCGGTGGCGAGCTTGTGGAGGTTCTGATCCACCACTTGGACTGCGGCAGAAAGAAGGTACGCTCCTTTCAAACCATTTTCATTTTCTATTTTACTTTTACTTTTGAATGTGTCTTAATTTTCTTATATTCCATAACCTGTGGTACATTTTGTTTCTCGATTTTATGAATTTGATTACTGTTTCAAATCGTACTCTTTCACCATTTTAATATGAAGAAAATAACTGGTAATATCTGAATGTTTAGATTTTATTTTGGAAAGGAATTAACTAATTCAAATTCTATTTTAACATTAAAATGTAATAATTCCAATTCTAATTTGCCCATGACATGTAGAATAATAATTTTACATACCCGATAAACTTTTTAGTCTGTTTACGATTTAAAGTTGATTTGAAGTAGCTGATAAGCATCAAGTGCTGAAAAATACTTTATACTTAAGTTAATTTAATAAATAAGCAGATGAGCTTATAATTTATTTTATTTTTGTGGGGGAGGGGGGATTCAATTTTTTTTTATGGGGGGAGGGGGGTTAAATCGTTAGGTGCTACTAGGGGTAATGAGTGCATGTTTGTGCTTACAATGCATTTACCGGATTTAGGACTGGAATATAAGAACAGCCTCATGCTTAATATTATATGTGCTATATTAACAATAATTCTACATAATGTTCAACTAATTCATTTGATGTAGACTTTTTAATTGATTAGATTTATTCCAAAGAAAAGGATTGCGGAACTAATTTACCATAAAGTATAAATTGGATGAACTACAAAATAACGGAAAGGAACAAGAAAAACGTTCATGGAATTAGAATTGAAAAAAAACATTGTTTAGATTAGCTTGATCTTTGAATTACTGGAAATGTAAATGGCGTGAATGGGGTAGGTTAAAGTAAATTTAGAGGCTAAAATTTAGAAAAAAAAGTGGGTACAGTAATTTAGGATTAAGGGAGTAAAACGCTTTTGAAAGGGAAAATAACGAAATTGATCTTACTGGGACTTTTCATCCGGAAAAAAAAATATTCGCACTTTGGGGATCAAGAAAGTGCGAAATATTTGGGACTTTAATTTCTTATTTTTAGAAAAAATTAAATATTTGGTAACTATATAAAGAGAAGTACAAATCACAATTTTTTATAATTGGAAATTATAAAAAAAATTGTTTAGACAAATTATAGGCATAGACAAATAGTTTGCCTCCTCTGAATTGTTGTACTGCAGTAGCGCGAAACAATTTGACTCAAAGAATAATTAATACAACAAAGCGTCAATCTATTCGAGACAGATGAGTAATTTATTAAATAAATTAAACTTGAACGTGAATTTGATTTTAAATTTTCTCTTAACAATCTCTTTCTTCCTTCAAAAAGTTCTATACTCCAATTCATATAACACCCCGTTTTAAAAAATAAAAAAAAAATTGAATACGATACATATGTTTGAAGTGATTCCCTTGCACTAATTTTAGAAAATTTTCTTCATGAAATAAATTAATCTTTATTTAAACTAAGACCATGTTAATGTAATACTTATATTTTAAACCAAGTTTTTTTAATTAAGTCATAACAAGGATAGAATGAAATGAGTTTTAAACAAAATGCAACGAGTTTAAAACAGATAGGTCATAGTGATTTAACCCCTGAAGTTAAAGTAGTCTTTGCCGATACCGCTTTGGTCACAGTCAAAATAATAAAAGTCAGGCGCAGTTTCTGCCGAAACACACGTCTACCTTGGGCTCACGTAGGACTTGAAAAAGGGTCCGTTATTCCGTGGTCCCGTCGTTGTCGTGCTGGTAATGAATATACCCACACGCTTTTGAAATCAGTGCAATCAATTGACTTGGAAATTATGGTATTCAATCAATTGAAGAAGTCATTACTAGCATGTTTCTCGGGTTAATGTGACAAGTTATTTGGAAAGTGGACACCTTAAGCGTTGCCATTTATTTGCCTCGTCATAATACTAGACGCGTGAATTGGTCTTTTCCGCCACGCGCTGAAAGTTTTGGGCTGTTTGAAAAATAAAAAAACCCCTAATTCAACAAGTTTTGCTTTTGGAATTATTTGATCTTTTGATAGGAGTATTGGATGTAGTATTCCATTTTATGCTATATTTGGAAAGGAGATAAAAGGATAGAGATGTTGTAAGAAAATCAACGTGAAACCAATGGTTAAGGTCTTTTTTTTTTGGGTATAAAAGCAACGTGAGGACGACGTCAATAATAATTTTGTAAAATATGTTCTCTTATCCACTTTCAATATATTCACTTGGTTGGGAGGTTCGGGGTGTCCGAGATAATGTTGTTCGCCCTTTTTTTTTCTTTCCACTTTTTCCGAGAAAAAGTGACAAATTTTCGGTTCCTTTTAGTTTTCTTTCCTTGTATCCGAACATAGGATAGTTTTCATAAAAAAAAAAAAGAGTTCTTAAGTTTCGAAATCATGTACGTAATACTATACTTTTGAACTTTTTAGTTCTGAACAGCTTACATGAATTGACACTCTCGGTTGCCAGAAAACTACCGTTTAAATATTTTTGGTAAGCAAGAGTGTGGCCTAACGTTAATAACCAATATAGAATAAATAAATCATACTTCATAGGAAATTAGAGTTCAAGTCCTATTAGATGCGAAAAATTGTTAGGTTATTTTTTCTCATTTGTCTAGGCTAGGACGTGGTATACAATCTTCTGACTCCCAAGAGTATAGCCGAAAGGTACTGAATCATAGAAGACTACAATTCAAATCCTATTAGAGGTATAACGAAAATTTTAGGTTGTGTATCTGTCCTCTAATCGAATTAGCACATCTTCCTTTCTCTTTGTTGAATAGTGGAGCTCCCCTACTGTGAAGCAAGACTGAATCTAGAGAGTTTGATCCATGTACTCTGTTCTGTACACTTTTATTCCCATTTGACTATACCTAGAGGTAGTGTGGTGGTATAGTTGATGTGTGCAAGTTGGTCCATAATACTTGTATGACCCAAAATTTAGATCAAGACTTATAGAATTAGATTTATAGTGAAAAAGGATTAATCTTAGTCAATATTAATATCCAAACAATGAATCAACTATATTTAAGGAAGATGTCTCGCGTGTGTCGTTGGATAGCAATAAATAATGACAATAATGGTGTACTGAATGACTCTAGAACCGAATGATGATTTTGGATTAATAATCTCACGACGGTCGTATGAGGTAAAAAAAAAGAAAAATGACTCCAGAATATGAAAGAGAGCAATAAATAACAATAAATTACATAAGTAAATAAGTGGATAGAGGTCACCCGACAAAGGTGAGATTCCCCGATAATTCCTCTGACAATGATAGACAATGATAAACCTTTGAATATTCCGATCATTCTTGGATCAGGGAAGGAAAGATAGATAAAGATCTAAAAAGGTGAACTTCGTATGTATGTGCTAAAGAGAGACTATTCAGAGAATGTCAATATGTTGTTCTTCACCATAAATGTCCAATCCCCTTATAACTACATATCTTTCTATTTATAAGGGTACATAGGCCACAAAATCCTAAATAGCACAACTGGGAAGAATATTCACTAGAATACTCTCTAGGGAATAGTGATCCTAGAACTAGCCGTTACTGATTTCCGAAAAAGAGTGTTCGTCCTCGTCCTCATCTTTTATCGAGTCACCCTGACCTCGCCGACGACGCATTGTCTTATTGTAACGTCAGTCCTTTGAGGTCAGGTCATTGTATCCTTTCGACGACACATTGCAGTTTCCAAAGGCTCCCTCGATGTTGACTTGGTCAATGTATAATGTGATATTCTTCGCCCATACAATACTGTCATTGTTAAAAATTCAATGGACATTTTTCTTATGACATTTCTTTGTACGCACTTGTTTTCTGCTTCAAGTTCAATCATCTCTTCACGATCTTTAGTAGAGTAACTTTCTGTTAACTCGGTAGTTTAATCGAGGTGTGCGCAAGTTAGTTTGAGTACTATCAATATTTTAAAAAAATGAATGGACTTTTTTGACATTTCTTTGTGCTCACTTATTTTCGCGTCAAGTTCAATCGTCCGTCCATGATCTTCAGTAGATTAACTTTCTGGTGGACAATTGGATTAGTCTGGATTTCTGATTGTTAGCGGAACTGATTCAGGAGTTTTAGCATCTTTGTGTGCACAACGCTAAACCAGCCAGCATGAGTAAAAAAAAGGTGGCACAATCATTTTGTGGTTCAAATTTAATTTTTTAAACATAAAAGTTACTTTAGGTTCATTGATAGCATAGTGCTTAAGTATAGCAATGCGGAGACTAGGAAGCATAATGCCAAATGAAATCTAAAAGCTTATAACGTGAGTGATGGAGAAGTGTGCATGCGACACTACCAGTGCTTTACAATACTTTTTCAACTAACATAAAGCCATTGATTTTTAAGAGCCATTAAGATATGAAACTGCATGAGCCTATATTTTGGAGTAATAACTATTTGATATCTAACGTAGGCTGTGGAGATTGGGAAGAAACTGTCGAGAAGGCATTTTATTCACCACGTCTTTGGGTAAGAACTTTACAAGGACTTTAGGACTGGTGTCCTTCAGTGTAAATTTGATTCTATTGGCAACACTTTTTTACACTACTGTTTAATTATTCGCAGAGAAAATGAATTTGAAGATGGAAACCACTTCTATAGATTCCTTGAACATGAGCCTTTCATTCCCAAAAGCTATAATTTTCGAGGATCCACAAATGACAATGAACCCAAGGATGCTGCTGTGCTAGGCCAAAGGCTTGGCAAAATAATGTCTGCCTTACTTGAGTCTTACGCCTCTGATGATCGGCATCATCTTGATTATGTAGGCATCAGCAACAGCGAAGAATTTCGGAGGTAACTGCTTTTTTATTGGTTTTTTGGACACTGTTAAGTGTCTTGTGTTAATTGACTTGTGGGTTCAGTTTGATAATCTCCATCTTAGATTTCCTTGTTAAGAGTAACCCTAGCAACTTCAGCCTGCAGCTCATTTTGCCATTTTGGTTTTACTCTTTCTATCTGAAAATATGTAGCAGATGATGCATATTTGTTTGTTTTTCTTTTCTTTCCTTCTTCATAATCATAGAAAAAGTTTCAGCTAGGTTGCAGTAATGCTTTTTCTCTTCATATAATCCTTTGGTTGAATGTATAGGACATCTTTTACTCTTGTTGTCCACTATTTTGACCAAAGGACTTTTGACCTTCCCATTGAATTTCTCCAATGCCCGTCTCCTTTAAGTCCTTTGCTTCGCTTCTCTATATAGTACTCTGTTAAGCAGTTCCTAAAGAAAGATTTTCGAAAACTATTTTAAAGGAGGAAGTGGTTTTTGTGATAAATAAAAGGTACTTCGACCAAGGGCTGAATTGTTCGTAACATCATTCCCTATAGGAAATCAAAGTGCTTCTTTAGAAGTGCATATTTCTAATCAACATTTTCGAAGGGAGCAAAGTTCCCTTTTGATGTTCTTAATATTGAAGCTTTCAGAAGAAGCACCAAAAGCAGTCTTCCCTATTTCCTACTCAAGATTGCGAATCTCCACAATGAATCTCTTAAGTTCTGTGCCAAGCACGCTATAATGCGGATAAATGTTTTTAGATGAATCAATGATTATAAATAAATATACAGTAGGGGCTGAAGCTCTTCTATGTCGTAGTCCAATATATTTAGCTTCAAAAGTGTTCGCAGAAGAAGTTTGGGTTGTAAGACATGATCAGAAAGGGTTCTGGTCACTTCAGTAATGAAGGATATGGGGTTTTCGCGACTAAATAATGTTTAGAAGAGTGGAAGATCACTCTAAGCCTTCGTATACCTTCGTATATGTGGAAAGTGATTTGCTTTAACTCATTGAGATATAGATGACTTATTAATGAAGAACAGACACTATATACTGTCCACTATTACACTACAGGATAATGTACCTAAAATAACAGCTTAGAAGCATCTCCACTTGATCTTGCCATTTGTTTCCAGCTAGGGGCCATATTTATGACACTTGTAATACGCCTAGGTGGAGATGACCTTCTAGTCGTTCTTCTGAAAATTTCTCATATTAATTAACTAACCAAATTTAGTAGAACATCAGAGAAAAGCTGATCCCAGCAGCCATATTTCAATTTGCAACTTTAGCGCATTCTGGAAACAGGTTAACTTCAATGCTCCATATGAATATCTTTATACAAAAAATGGAATTGCAGAACGTTTTGCTCACTTGGCTTGAGAAAGAGCAGACAGAAACCCTGCAGTTTCTGCGATTAGCCAGGTTCTTATAGGGAATACCTTACTGCCAAGTATAGTATAACTGACATTAGCTGCAGCAGATAGCTAAAGAGATCTGAGTAAAGTATCAGTAAAACTCAAGCAAACAGCTCGCAATGGATGCGAAAGGGGTTCATTCCAGAAAGAGGCAGAAGAAGAATTTCTAGTCGCACCCATTCTACCAGAGATACACCTATGCTTCAAATTGTTTCCTCCCACACCATGGGCAATCATATGGAACTTCGGCCTCCCAGAAATATTTTGTCCTAGTAGATTCATTTCATCTACAGTATGTCTATCTTGCTATCATTGGCTGAAAGATGTCTCAAAATGGACTGCAACATTCCATATCTTGAAAATTATCGTGCCCAAGCCTTCCATCCACTAATAGCTTCCCATTAAACCTTGGATTCGTTCTGCTTCATGTCTAGTCCAGACACATAAAACATATAAAAGTTCTCTCAAGCTAGTGCACCACCCTCTTTAAGAGGACTGAAAGCTTGCCCTAGGAGTTTGTATGGTATGTAATCGTAGCTGTTGATTGCACCTGCCAGCATAAGGAAGCTACATAAAAGCATCCTGCTAAAGGACCAGTACACCTATTAGAGAACTTGGCAGTCACTAAAGATGCTTAAATTCCGTGACAAATAAAATCAAAATCCAAAATCAGCCTATGGCCCTATGCTGCAAATGGGAAATTTGAACTCATAATATATAACAGCCTTCTTGATACTGTACTTAATTAGTGCACTTCGACAACTCCTCCATCCCTAAGATGGTTCCTTAATGACTCTTGTATTAGAAGAATGTTATCAGCAGACCCCTATTCTTTTAAAAAACATACTGGTTCAAAGTCAGAGGATATGAACCATCTGCTAGAATATCTTAGTCATTACTTCAGGAACGTTGTCATAAGTGAGTTTTTTTACCTTCGAGATAGCCTTGTTAGTCAAGCTAGCATCATGCTGAAAATCAACTCTTTATGTGATTCATAGTCAACTTCCTATGGATAATAGTCGACTATCATTTGAGAACTCATCCCTTGAGTGTCGGAAAGCTAGTCGGTCTCTATATATCCACCAAAAAGAAAATCCATCTATTTTCTTTAGTAAGTTTCAAAGTCCAATTTCTTGTTTGTTAACCACAAACCAAGACCTTAATATAAGATAGTGGGGTTTTTATGATATCTAATCTTTCTGTTGCCTTATAAATGCAGATATATAAATTTGGCTCAGGATCTCCACAGGGTGAACATCCTAACGCTTACAGCAGATGAGAAGCTAGCCTTCTTTCTGAACTTGCATAATGCTATGGCCATTCATGCCGTGATCAGGATTGGTCATCCTGGGGGGATGATTGATAGGAGAGCGTTTTTCTCTGAGTTCCAATACATAGTGGGTGGTTATTCCTATTCCCTATCAGGGATAAAAGATGGCATACTTAGAAGCAACCGAAGAGCTCCTTTTTCGCTGATGAGACCCTTCCCTAGCGGAGACGAGCGTCTGGAGGTAACCCCTGTTTCTTAGTTTGCTGTAAGAACTGTTGCAACTTTTTAATACTATTTATATTTAAAATGTATGCTGCTTCAGTCACATGATGTTGTGATAGACACCATGGAGTCAGTTTCAGGATTTTGCTCAATACTATATGTTCTGTTTTTTCTTTCAGAAACTAAGAATGGAACTCACACCTATTATATGAAGGACGTCGACCTATACCTTGAATTCAGCATTAACTTTCTTGTTTTGAATTAATATATTTTCCTTTTGCAGATGGCTTTTTCGAAAGTTAATCCATTAATCCATTTTGGACTATGCAATGCAACAAGATCAAGTCCAGCAGTAAAATTCTTCGCACCTCAAAGCGTGGAGTCTGAACTAAGATATGCTGCAAGGGAGTATTTCCAGAGGGATGATGGAATGCAAGTGGATTTGGCCAAGAGAACTGTCTACCTTAACCGAATAATCAAGTGGTAAAGTTCTTAATTGCCGAATCCTGTAATTGGCCAGATAAAAATGGGGGAGGGTGTGTGTGGTTATCTGATGGCCATGGTTCCACTTTACATTTGATAATTTTCTTTTCAGCCCTAAGATTTAAGGAAAAATACATGACCTTTTAAATTTTGGTATTTTGACATTTCCAATATACATGTCTTTTCTTTTGGACATGCTACATGTTAGTCTTGCATCTGTTATCTTTGTAACTTGATATTGATATTATGCTTGGCAAACTAGTTCAAAAGTCTTATGTACCACATATTCCTTTTGCAGGTACAGTGCTGATTTTGGACAGGAAAAGGTCATTTTAAAGTGGATTACAGGTTACCTAGATGCAACTAAAGCTGGTCTTTTGACACATCTTATGGGTGATGGTGGCCCTGTTAATGTTGTTTATCAGAGTTTTGATTGGTCTTTAAATGCTTGACCAAAGTGTTTTATGCAATAGGGAAATTCTATGGAGCACTTTATTTCTTTTTCTTATCAAATTTGTTTTAGTGTTCATCTCTCAATTTCTGACAAAGTGGGGCATTGTTGATTGTCCTCTTGGGTAGGATAGTTGAAAATTTGTGTATAGAAGAAACTTGTTATGGATTGAGAGGTTTCGACTCAGAGAAAAAGAGGACCTTTGTAAGCACGTACGTAACTTTTCTGTCTTGTCGTACCATCACTATGAACAAACGATGAAATATAATATAGGAATCAGTTCAACGACCAAAGGTCAACATTAGTTGAAGTATGTACATGGCTACTCATTTGTTCCATACTTGTCAGACCTGTCTGAGTCATTACTCCAGTACACCTCATGCAATACAATTACACAATTTACATTTCTATTTTAGGTTATTACACTTTTTCCTTATTAATTTGTTAATTAATAAAAGTGATATTGTTTTTGTTTCAACATTCTTTTCTTATTAATTTCTTCCCAAATAAGTTACATTTTTGAAATATAATTTGACCTTAAATTTTAGATACACGTTTTTATAGCAATAAAATTGTCAAAATGTCATGACATGTTTAAAATTATATTTTTTTTTGTTCAACTTCATATGTAGTCAAACACCACAGTATATATATATTAAAAAAAAGACAGAGGAAGTACTTTTCTTCAACACGCTTTTACTTGGAAATTTAAACATGCATATTTTAGGACGTTTGAATGGAATAATAAGCCATACGACCTGATTAATTTTCCTTCTCAAATCTAAGACCAGAAATTGTACTGTTAAATCAGTTGTTTCTCTAATATATACCTACTTCTACCAGGTTCAGTTGACTTTTGGTATATATATATGCCCAATTTAATTTGCAAGAAAAAATCATGAAATAAGTTTGTCAATATCGAAACATGTCAAGTAGCAAAATGGCATTTGACTATGTAGAAAAAAAGAATAAAAAATAGAGAAGTCTTTTTAGAAAAATTGATGACCTTTGAAAACAAAAACTATACTTGGAAATCATCACCTGCGAATTATTGTCTCTGTACTCTTTTTATTTTAGGACATGTCCAATATTTTATATCTTTGTATTTCTTTATAGTGAAATTGTCATATGAACCCAAATCCACTAGTTGTGATGGCACCTAACCCAACCAGCTAGGTAAGCCAATTAGTAACTATCCAATTCCAATGATATTAACAAGGCAATTGAACGAAAGTAATTTACTGAATCTTATACATTTCCCAAGGACTGTTAGTACAAATCATGAACTTCTAAGAATAGAGTTTACAAAGCTGAAATGGAATAAATACATCGTCTGTTTGAAAAGTACATAAACAAAGTTTTATAGATCTAAAACTACCACGAACATGGGGCAGCTACAACTGGGACACAGGTACATCTTCAATCCAGCTCCCATCAAACACAGCAACATCAGCAGCCAACATCTGTACGCAGGGTGCAAAAGTGTAGTATGAGTACAACCGACTCCATGTACTCAGTAAGTAACAAACCTAACCTTAGGTTGAAAGTAGTGACGAGCTAACACAAGGTCCGGTCCAATACGAATATTCCACAACAGTTCATAACATCATAATACAAGTAATAAAAGAGGTATCTCAGAAGTAAAATGCTCAACTAGTTCACAATTCCAGAAAAATATGCATTTTTTCAAGTATCTCAGTGAAAAACTCAAATCTTTTACCGAAAATGCCAAAATACGAGTAAGTTTGAAAACTGTGATTTTCCCCAAAAAATCTTTTCAACAATAAGTATGATCTTTCATTTTCAGATAGCATGAGGAAAATACGTCTCTATGCCTATATGTCAAGATACAGGTAAAATCATAAATGTCCCTAAAACTGGGTAGTAGAAGGAAATGCATCTCTATGCATGTATCTCAAGTACGCATGTCTAATTCAATACATCTCGATGATGAGCTTATGTACTCACACTCTGAGAGTACTCAATCTCACTGTCTCGCATCCTCTCTCACTATGCTCAATGTTCAACACACATAATCACTCAGTGCTGTACAATACCCGTTGCAGCGTGCAACCCGATCCCATAAAATGTAATGAATATCGCTGCGGCGTGCAACTCGATCCTATAAAATGTATTCAATATATCGTTGCCGCGTGCAACCCGATCCCATAAGATGTAATCAATATAACATGATGCGGCGTGCAACCCGATCCCAAAATATCACTCTCACTCAGGCCATCGGCCTCACTTAGTCATCAATCTCTCCAGTCTCACTCATGGGCTCACAATGTCATGAAACTAGCCCGACAATAATGATATGATGTATCAATAAATAATAACTAAGACTGAGATATGGCGTGAATGCATGGATATGAATGAGTACGAAATATTAATAAAATCAGTGAGATGACAGTAAAAAATGACCATTATGGGTCCAAACAATATCAGCATAATGCTTAAACATGATATCTAACATGATTGACAGCTTAACCACTTTATCATATGTTAAAAAAAATACGGATATCAACAAAGTACGACCACTATATAGTGTCATGGGAGCAACAAATTCCCAATTCATATGGTGCTTGCCCACACGCCCGTCACCTAGCATGTGCATCACCTCAATACCAATCACATAGCATGTATTACGGGGTTTCATACCCTCAGCACTAAGTTTAGAAGAGTAACTTACCTCAAACATGCCAATACCAATGCCGAGCAAGCCAAGCAATGCTCCAAAGATGCCATCACGCGCGTAGCGACCTTAGAATGGCTCAAAACTAGCTAAAAGCAACTTAAATACATCAAATAAAGCCCAAGGAAATAATTCCAAATGATAAGGTTGAATCGTTAATCAAAATCCAAAATCGGCTAAAAGTCACACCCAAGACCGCGCCTCGGAACCCAACAAAACTCACAATATCCGACAACCCATTCAATTACGAGTCCAACCATACTAGTTTCACTCAAATCCGACTCCGATTCGATGTTCAAAACTCAAAAATTCATATTATGAAACTTTATGCCAAAACCCCTAAATTTCTCTTTAAATTCATCAACTAATTGCTAAAAATGAAGATAGATTCATGAAATATGACCAAAAACGAGTAGAGAACACTTACCCCAATTCATATGGTGAAATTTTCTCCAAAGGTCGCCTCACTCTGAATTCCACATCTCAAAATATGAAGAAAAGACCAAGACCCTCGATTTATAGCTTCTGCCAGCATTTTCGCACCTGCGGCACATTAGCCGCTTTTGCGACCAAAATAATGCTTCTGCGGAGAAGCACTGGAGGACTGCCTTTGCAACTGCGGTAAAATACCTGCATCTGCGCACTCGCAGGTGCGCGCCCAAACATCGCTTCTGCGCTCAACTCACTGCATCTGCACCTTTGCAGATGCGAAGCAATCTCTACTTCTCCAGACCCCTTCTCCCAGTAGTATTTCCGCTCATGCGACTCCATTGTCGCTTCTGTAACCGTCGCACCTGTGCAAAGCAGTCGCAGGTGCGGTCACACCAGAACCAGCAACAAGCACCAATAACAACATGAAGAAAATGATCTGAAATTAATTAGAAACACGCACGAGCCCCTCGGGACCCCATCCAAACATACCAACAAGTCCTATAACAACATCGAAACGATGAATCACACCTCAAATCATACTTAAATGGACTTTGAACTTTCAATTCCATAACTCGCGCCGAAATATAACAAATCAATCCGGAATGAACCCAAATTTTACGCACAAGTCTCAAATGATATAACAAAGCTATTCCAACTCCCAGAACAACAATCCAAATCCGATATCCTCAAAGTCAACTTCCAGTCAAACTTATAAACTTTCCAAACCTTCGAATTTCCAATTTTTGCCAACTTGTGCCCAAACCTTCTAGAAACATCCAAATGCAAATCCGGGCATAAGCCCGAGTCAAAAATCACCATCCAGACCTAACAGAACCATCAAAACTCCGTTCTGGGGTCAAATTCACAAAAAGTCAAACTCTCCCAACTCTCCCAACTTAAAGCTTTAACAATGAAATCCATTCTTACAATTCAATTCTGAACAACTTGAAAATCAAAATCGACGATTCACATAGGTCATAATACATCAGAAGAAGCTACTCATGTCTGTAAACTAACGAGTGAAGTGAAAATTCTCAAAACGACTTAAACAGTCTCTACCACTTAAACATACGTTCGTACGTTCGTCCTCGAACGTGCCAAAAGTTATTCCCAAAACCATCAAACCGCCGTATAACCTTACCACGCACATACTCGGGGGTGATACCATGTCACCCTATCCCATATAGGTCTGATAACACAACATAACTGAAATTTCTCAATTCAACCTAGCCCATAAGCCTTAGAATCTAATTTTCCAACATCCAGAATTTCTTACAAGACCTGAATCTCGCAACCTACACGATGTATAAGTCTAAAAAACTGTACAAACCGCAACCATAACCCACGCTACAATCACAAAATATACTAGATAACTCAAATACCCATAGCAAAATCTCGGATCATAGTAGCTGCTCAAAATAACCCAATCCCGGTAATAAACCTCATATCTAACAAAACCTCACTCTAAAACCTTCATACACTGCTGATAATGAATGAACACGCAGAAACTCATATCCATTCATCAAGTTAACAAGCCATGGAGCTCCCTCCCTTCAACAAGAACAATAGCTAATTCCTAAGATGACTTCCGATATTATCCTTCCAAATATACCGCAATCAAATCTGATAGCACCCCTCCTAGATCCGATGACTTCATCTTATTGAATACCAACTACTCTACTGACACACAACACCAATACAACCCAGAGCCACAAACCGTGCACTCCATGCACCCATATGCAACAACCCAATGTACTCAATCACGAAAACGACTCAATCAAGAGAACCATCCCACAAGCTCAACGGGTATCACCACAACGCAATGCTAACAACTTATCATACACCGTAGAACCAAAACACACGAATATAACACAAGGGATCATATCTCAACATAACTTTACTGCAATGTGTGACCCCATCCAAACACTGATCCATATGAAATACCTCAGCCATCATGCTCAAAATCAATAACCAGGTGCAATCCGACATCAAGTACTCAAAGTGCATTACCATAACCACAGAGAAGAAGATGACACAATGCCACACAAAAACCGAAATAACATAAACCATACTTCATCAACCATGCAATACCTAATTACTCATCTCGCTCAAATTCCTATATAAAGTTCAAATAGAACCGCACCAGGTGTGCGTATAACCAAGGAATCACAACTCCTCATAGCATAGAAGGGTAACTCACAGATCATTTCAGAACACGAATAATCTCAACAACAACCGAATGGTATATCCCTCAACAATAGCGTTATGGAGCCAACCAATCCGACTCGGTGTAGAATACACATCTTAATTGGGCCTACCAATGGACCCCTAAATCGACTATGGTCACCCACAAATAGATAAATAACCCTCCGAAAGGCCACAATGACTGAATCATAACACATACTATCATATGGCTAGCTTCGTCCATGACTTCATAGTCCACAACTATGAAACAATCCGCTCCTGAGAACTCCCAGTCTCCAAATCCATAAAACACACGAATCACCATATCTGATCTCAATTCCACCTCTAGAATGTCTAACACATCTCTCATACACGATCATCCCACGATAAATACTTCTAAAATTCTTCCGTGCCACATTGCAAAATTTGAATATCAGTAGTCGATCAACCAGGAGAGTGTCGCAGTACCGGTGAAATATCCATAAATCAAAACACATTGCCCCTTATGAAGTGTATACTCTCATCAAGCCATACCAAATAGTAATATCATTTACCTAGTCATCTGAAACTATCCATGCTGCCTACAAATTTATGACCTTTCCTTCAAAACTGCACTATGATCTCGCTTACGTAAATCTCAATTCTACACAACACACCACATATGTCATACCATCATAAGAAAAATATGAGAACTTCGTAGTCCACTCCGAGTCACAAGAAACTACATACTCAATTAGCCAATGACCTTCCATTTGATTTCATCTGGGAGAAATTCACTATACACCACATGCTCCTCACGCTAGTAGGAAATATACCCCTCGAACCTTGGTAAATCCATTGAGAACTCTTCGAAATCCACTTGCACATAAACCCATTTTCACATAACCAAGCTATCACAATCGAATCTCTCTAACTCAACCCAGCCACGCGGGTCGCCAAAACTCAAGAGCATTGCCACGAAACACCTGTAGAGACTAGCCATTTCATAAGTACCCAAAGAACCGATCATACCCATTACTGTGTTGATCCAACCTACTACCAAGCCGTCCTATTTCTCCAAGTCCTTTCCAAATTACCTACAAATTGATACTTCTCCTTGCTAGAACACCACGATCCTTAATCAAAATTCACCACAAAAGAGACCCTAGTATAAAACCACAACGCACTAAGGCCCATAAGCCGCTGACTTCCCTCTTAAGCACCCCAAGGCACCACAACCGAGACACCCACTCTAAAGAGACCTTATGTGAACCTAAAATTGTTTCCTCCACCTTCTTGATACTGGGATGCATAATCCACAATGATATAAAAATGCAACAAGTCTCGACACCATCCCATGCAAATATCAGGTCCTAGCTATATACCAATTCGAAATTCTCAATTGCTACATATAATTCTTGAATCCATTAGAACCATTCTCGAGATTCATCCACTCTGCTCAAATCTCAATTACACCGCCCCTGACGGGCCAAACAATCGATGCCCCATTGGCACGATGACACCCAAAGGAGTAATCCCACCTTAACGCGACCAAGCAAATTCCTACTCCATGCACACTACATCCTTCACGACTAACCACTCAATCATTCCATAACTCCCATGTACCCATAGAGTGTAATACAATCCGTATCCAGAAATTCCCTTACTCGAGTCATCCTCAATCTCAACCCCGCACTCATAACTGATTCACGAGTATACCTCAAACCGAAACCAATACAATGCATAATCGTGCAATCAACTCGTTGATAGCAGACTCCCCCACTTGGCTCAAAGACATAGATCAAAACACACAATAGGTCACAATTCCCATACTTTATTACTGCCATGATACCGCCGTGAGATTCAACTAAGTCCTTCCTGAGCTCCTGTAACACAAACCATCTAATACTTCAAATTATCTGCAAATCTCGCATTCACCCTTGTAGTCAAGCCAACTTCCACAAGCGATCCAAACTCAAATTGAAACATATATCATTCACTGGTAAAAGAGAACTCTCTACAAAATAGCATAGGGCCCACACAACCTTAGGACACCTCGCAGGAGATAATCCACCTACTCTGCCTCAAACTAACATCTCTCTATACCCTTCCACAGTCACGACTACTACGGTATCACTTAATCTTCTTGATTCTGAACTCATCAACAAGACATGAGAATCTACTTACTCCACAACTAAACAACATGAGAGATCCCTTAACACACCCATAACTCAAGACCATACACCAAATCAAGAAAGAAATCAAACACCTAATAGTCCTTGCTACGTATCAAGTAAACTCTTCTTGTCATATTCAAACAATCTGAACACATCTCGCAGTCACATCATAGTCATCCAATTAAAAATTCCACTAACAAGGACACCACCGGACATATAAGTCCCAAAAGCACGTGCTCACACAACCGAAATCTCCGTTCTCAAGCTACCGTCAAAACCCGGCCTCAAGCCCTCCAAACTGGCCCATCATCAGTATTCCAAAATCACATCTCGCACGTCAACCATGGAATCACAGGCCGTCGTAGCACAACTGATACCTAGTGCTCACGTGTGTATACGAATATGTGGAAGGAATTCACAGGTTTACACTTCAAGCTGAATCAATGTCGCACGATAAGGAAAGAAAGATGGGAAGTATATCCTAAATGTCCTGTAGCCTCTCTAAGATAGGTATGGACATCATCATACCGATCCGCAAGACTCTACTAGACACTTGGTCATGACTTGTGGAACCTATGAACCTAGAGCTCTGATACCAACCTGTCATGACCACAAATCCACTAGTCGTGATGGCACCTAACCCAACCCGCTAGGTAAGCCAACTAGTAACTATCCGACTCCAATGATATTAACAAGACAATTAAACGAAAGTAATTTACTCAATCTTATACATTTCCCAAGGACTGGTAGTACAAATCATGAGCTTCTAATAATAGAGTTTACAAATATGAAGAAATAAATACATCGTCTATTTGAAAAGTCATAAATAGAGTTTTATAGATCTAAAGCTACCACTAACAAGGGGCAGTACAAATAGGACGAATGTACTTTTGACAGCTCCCATCGAACACATCAAAGTCAACAACCTACATCTGCACGCAAGGTGCATAAGTGTAGTATGAGTACAACCGACCCCATGTACTCAGTAAGTAACAAACTTAACCTTAGGTTGAAAGTAGTGACGAGCTAACACAAGATCGGGTCCAATACCAATACTCCACAACATTTCATAACATCATAATACAAGTAATAAAAGAGGTATCTCAAAAATAAAATGCTCAACTAGTTCACAGTTCCAGAAAAATAGGCATGCTTTTCAAGTATCTCAGTGAAAACTCAAATCTTTTACCGAAAATGCCAAAATACGAGTAAGTTTGAAAACTGTGATTTCCCCAAAAAATCCTTTCAACAATAAGTAAGATGTTTCATTTTTAGATAGAATGAGGAAAGTACGTCTCTATTCCTACATGTCAAGATACAAGTAAAATCATAAATGTCCCAAAACTGGGTAGCAGAAGGAAATGCATCTCTATGCATGTATCTCAAGTACACATGTCAAATGCAATGCATCTCGGTGATGAGCTCATGTACACATACTCTCAAAGTACTAAATCTCACTGTCTCGCATCCTCTCTCACTATGCTCAATGCTCAGCACACACAATCACTCAGCGTTGTACAATACCCATTGCGGCGTGCAGCCTGATCCGCATATATATAGTCGACTGCACTCATTGGGGGTGTGCAGACTCCGGAGGGGCTCCTTCAGCCCAAACCTTATATTGTTGCAGCGTGAAGCCCAATACCATAAAATGTAATCAATATATCGCTGCGGCGTGAAACCCGATCCCACATAAAGTAGTCAATATATCGCTGCAGCGTACAACCCAATCCCATAAGATGTAATCAATATAACATGTTACGACGTGCATCCCGATCCCAAAATATCACTCTCACTCAGGCCCTCGTCCTCACTCACTCATAGATCTCTCCAGTCTCACTCAAGGGCTAGCAATGTCATGAAACTAGCCCGACAATAATGATATAATGTATTAATAAATAATAACTGAGACTGAGATATAGCGTGAATGCATGGATATTATTGAGTACGAAATATCAAAGAAATCAGTGAGATGATAGTAAGAAATGACTACTATGGGTCCAAACAAAGTTGGCATAATGCCTAAACATGATATCTAGAATGATTGACAGCTTAATCACTTTATCATATGTTAAAAAAACATGGATATCAACAAAGTACGACCACTAAATAGTGTCATGGAAGCAACAGAGTCCCAATTCACATGGTGCTCGCCCACACGCCCGTCACCTAGCATGTGCATCACCTTAATACCAATCACATAACACGTATTACGAGGTTTCATACCCTCAACACTAAGTTTAGAAGAGTTACATACCTCAAACAAGCCACTACCAATGTGGAGCAAGCCAAACGATGCTCCAAAGATGCCATCACGTGCGTACCGAACTCCGAACGGATCAAAACTAGCCAAAAGAAACTCAAATACTCAAATAAAGCCCAAGGAAACAATTCCAAATGATAAAGATCGAATTCTTAATCAGAACCCAAAACTGACCAAAAATCAAACTCGGACCCGCGCCTCGGAACCCAACAAAACTCACTAAATCTGACAACCCATTCAATTACGAGTCCAACCATACTAGTTTTACTCAAATACGACTCAATTCGATGTTCAAAACTCAAAAATTCA
Source organism: Nicotiana knightiana (assembly GCA_005239525.1). Taxonomy (NCBI): domain Eukaryota; kingdom Viridiplantae; phylum Streptophyta; class Magnoliopsida; order Solanales; family Solanaceae; genus Nicotiana; species Nicotiana knightiana. Next base: position 74,950 of record ML383092.1, on the reverse strand, counting down.
TATTAAGAACTTTATGCCAAAACCCCCAAATTTCTCTTTAAATTCATCAACCAATTGCTAAATATGAAGATATATTCATGAAATATGACCAAAATCGAGAAGGGAACACTTACCCCAATTCATATGGTGAAATTTTCTCCAAACGTCGCCTCACTCTGAGTGCCACATATCAAAATATGAAGAACAGACCAAGACCCTCGATTTATAGCTTCTGCCAGCATTTTCGCACCTGCGGCACATTAGCCACTTCTGCAGCGTTGTTTTTGCGACCAAAATCACGCTTCTGCGGAGAAGCACTGGAGGTCTGCCTTCGCATCTGCGGTGAAATACCTGCATCTGCGCACACGCAGGTGCGCGCCCAAACATCACTTCTGCGCTGCCAAACGCTTCTGGGCTCAACTCACAACATCTGCGCCTTCGCAGTTGCGAAGCAATCTCCGCTTCTGCAGACCCCTGCTCCCCGCAGTATTTCCGCTCCTGCGACTCCTTTGTCACTTCAGCGACCGTCCCACCTGCGCAAACCAGCCACATGTGCGGTCACACCAGAACCAACAACAACCATCAATAGCAACATGAAGAATATGATCCAAAATAAGTTAGAAACACGCTCGAGCCCCTCGGGACCCCGTCCAAACATACCAAAGAGTCTCATAACATAACATGGACTTAATTGAGGCCTCAAAACACACATAAAAGCATCGAAACAATGAATCGCACCTCAAATCATACTTAAATGAACTTTGAACTTTCAATACATAACTCGTGCAGAAACATAGCAAATCAACCCGGAATGAACCCAAATTTTTCACACAAGTCTCAAATGACATAAAAAAGCTATTCCAATTCCTGGAACCATAATTCGAATCCGATATCCTCAAATTCAACTTCCAGTCAAACTTATGAACTTTCCAAACCTTCAAATTTTTAATTTTTGCCAACTTGTGCCAAAACCTTCTAGAAACATCCAAATACAAATTCGGGCATATGCCCCCGTCAAAAATACCATCCGGACCTAACAAAATCATCAAAACTCCATTCCGGGGTCAAATTCACAAAAAGTCAAACTTGATCAACTTTCCCAACTTAAAGCTTTAACAATGAAATCCATTCTTCCAATTGATTCTGAACAACCTGAAAACCAAAATCGATGATTCACATAGGCCATAATACATCAGACGAAGCTATTCATGCCCGTAAACTACCGAGCAAAGTGCAAATGCTTAAAATGACCGGTTGGGTCATTTCATTCTCCCCCACTTAAACATACGTTCGTCCTAGAACGTACCAAGAGTTGTTCGCAAAACCATCAAACCGTCGTATAACCTTACCATGCATATACCCGGGGGTTATACCACATCACCCTATCCCATATAGGTCCGATAACACAACAACTGATATTTCTCAATTCAACCTAACCCATAAGCCTTAGAATCTAATTTTCCAACACCCGGAATTTCTTAAAACCTGAATGTCACAACCTACACGACGTATAAGTCTTAACAAACTGTACCAAACCGCAACCATAATCCAAGATAAATCAAATAATATACCAAATAACTCAAATACACATAGAAAAATCTCGAATCACAGTAATTTCTCAAAATAACCCAATCCCCCGTAATAAACCTCATATCTAACAAAACCTCACTCTAAAACCTTCGTACACTGCCGATAATAAAAGAACATGCAGAAACTCATATTAATTCATCAAGTCAACAAGCCATGGAGCTCTCTCCCTTCATAAAGAACTATAGTCAATTCCTAAGTCGACTTCCACTATTATCCTTTCAAATATACTGCAATCAAGTCTGATAGCACCATTCCTTGATCCGATGACTTCATCTTATCGAATACCAACTACTCTACTGGAACGCAACACCAATACTACCCAAAGCCACAAATCGTGCAATCCATGCACCCATAAGCAAAAATCCAATGTACTCAATCACGAAAATGGCTCAATCAAGAGAACCATCCCGCAAGATCAACGAGTACCACCACAACGCAATGCTAAGAACCTATCATACACCGTAGAACCAAAAGACACAAATCTAACACAAGGGATCATATCTCAACATAACTCTGCTACAATGTGTGACCCCATCCAAACACTGATCCATATGAAATACTCCGCCACCATGCTCAAAATCAATAACCACGCGCAATCCAACATCAAGTACTCAAAGTGCATTACCATAACCATGGAGAAGCAGATGACACAACACCACACAAAACCCGAAAGAACATAACCCATACACCATCAACCATGCAATACCCAATTACTCATCTCGCTCAAATTTTGATATAAAGCTCAAATAGAACTGCACCAGGTGTGCTTATAACCAACAAATCACAACTCCTCGTAACATAGAAGGGTAACTCCCATATCATTTCAGAACACGAATAAGCTCAACAACTGAATGGTACATCCCTCAACAATAGTGTTTGTTTAGTATTTCATAACTTTATGTATCAACTATAGCTATTAATAGTTCCTTATTATGATGTAGAAAATATTTCGATTTGGACAAAAGTTAATCAAGGTATAAATATTAAATTATTAATATTAAATATCATCAATGATATTGTATAAATTGTTCATATCATTTTATATGTATAAAACAAGAAAAATTGACCTTGAAAAATGATTTAATTTACAAAAAAAATATCATGAAATAAATTTGTCTATATCAAATAGTTTCCAAGTAGAAAAATTGCATTTGACTATGTAGAAATAGTAAACAAGATTTGCTAAAAATTGCCCTTAAGCCTTACAACTAAAACTTCATTAGAAATAGCTACGGAATAATAGTAATACTTCTAACAAATACATACTTATAGTTATTGTGACGACCCGGTCGGTCGTCTTGAGAGTTAAAGCCCCGATCCCCTATTAACTGCTTTTCCCATATCTATTTTCTATAATTGTGACTTGTTGGGAGGTTTCGTTTTGGTTTTTGTAGTGTTTTGGGACAAGGTCTATAGCTCATTTAGGCTTGAAATGTAGAAAGTCGAAGTTTGGAGATTTTGATCGGTAGTGGAATTTTTGGATATAGGGGTCGAATTCCGATTCCACAAGTTGGAGTAGGTCTGTAGGGTTGAATATGAGTTGTGTGCAAACTTTGGGGTCAATCGGACGTGGTTTGATAGGTTTTGACATCGGTTGTCGAATTTGGAAGTTTCAAGTTCTTTAAGTTTGAATCGGAGGATAATTCGTGATTTTAGCATTGTTTGATGTGGTTTGAGAGCTCGACTAAGTTTGTATGGTATTTTAGGATTGGTTGGTATGTTTGGTTGAGGTCCCGGGGGCCTCGGGTGTATTTCAGATGTTTAACGGAGGAAATATTGGACTTAGGAAATTTATGAAGTTGCTGGTTTCTGGTGTTTCTCACATGCGGTGGGGGGCCGCTCGTGCGGATGATTAAGCGCATAAGAGGATTTGGAGTGAGTGGTCAGGGGTCTCCAGCGCGAGGTGTGTTCCGCATCTGTGATGCCCGCAGATGCGCTGGAGAGATCGCAGGAGGGGTGGAGAACCGCAAAAGCGAACATAGGTCCGCAAGTGCGCACACGCAGGTGCAACCTTTTGATCACAGAAGCGAGCGATGAGTTTTAAGTGAAAATCGCACCGGCGATGGAAATTCCGCAGGTGCGGGACCACATATGCGGTTGAAGGCTCGCTGAAGCGATATCTCTGGCAGAAAAAGGGCTAAGTGCGAGGGTTTGATTTCATTCTTCAATTTTGGACCTTGAGAGCTCGGAATTTGGCGCGTTTTCGAGGAATTTTCAGAGGAAGCTTGTGGGTAATGATTCTTAACTCCTTTATGAATATATATCATTAATCCATAGTTGATTCCATCATTTAATTATGTATTTGGGTTGAAAATTTGGGGAAAATAGGGAAAAGTACTTAAACCAAATTTTTGAGTTTTGATTGGAATTTAGACATTGGATATGGATAATTTTGGCATGAGTGAACTCGTGAGTGAATGGATGTTTATATTTGGTGACTTTTACCCGATTCCGAGACGTGGGCTAGGGGAGACTTTTTAGGGCGATTTTCCAATTTCTTTCTTTAGCTTTGATTTCATTAGCTAGATTAGTTCCTTGTAGCTATATTTATGATATTTAATTAATTTTGGATAGATTTGGGCCATTCATAGTCGGATATTCATGGGAAGAGCATTGTTACGAATTGATTGAGCTTGATTCGAGGTAAGTGGCTTGTCTAACCTTGTGTGGGGGAAAATCCCCTTAGGATTTGGTACTGTTTTGATATGTGAGTTCCATGTACGTGAAATGATGAGTATACACGGGCTATGATCATGCCCAACTATGCCTTATAAAAAGGACAAAGCAGTCATTGTCAATATATTCTGGGTATTAAGAACAGAGTAGAATCCCACAGGTAATTAACCTACCAATTACAGTTATCAGACTCACTCAATTCCACGTAATCAACTTCCAAGATATTTTGAATAATAATTGGTTGTTTTTCTACTAACTATTACTTAATGAAACTCTAACTAATAGCTAACTAAGAATGGGTTGTAAACAATAAGGAGAAGGATATAAGGTTATGATTTTCCTTATTGATGGAATCCCTTCCTGCTATGTTTCATATAAATTCGCCTAATCGTCTCTATGGATCATGAGCACTCTTACTACCGTAAATCTCTCCCGAGTAATTATGATAATTTACTAGACATAGTCTCCCGAGTTACACTAGCTGGCTTTTATTACAGCTTACTTAGATCCCACCCAAGGTTTCGTTATCCCTAATCCCACCTTTAAACCCTTGGTTATTGATTCCTCACATACGTTTGGAGTGATGTTGTTCAACAACTACCTAAATATGCACTCTCTCCTGAGTAATACATACTAATAGGCACAACTAATTGAGGATCCTTTCAATTAACTACAACAAGAAAGTAGTTGAACAAATAGAGATTAAACTTGGCAAATATATATTAACATAGCAAGAATTTCATCCTTCAATAGGCTCCATCAAAACCTTAGACTAAATATTTAGCTACTTATGATAAAACAAGATAAAGCAATAAAATAATTCACGATTCACAAAATAATGATAAAAGTAAGAAGAATGAAAAACTCTAATGGTGTCTTGATCTTCTCACACTTGTTCTTGCCTCCAATTGAGCTAAAAACAAGCTTAACCTTGACTTGGGCGAGTTTGTTGAGTTTATATAGGGTTAGGATAAGTTTCCCACGCTTTAAACTTAAGCCCCTGGACTTTCTTGGCATCCCCCAGATCGACCTCGGTCATTTGTACACATTCTATTTTTTCTCTTGGCCCACCGCGTTCCAGCTGCTGTCTGACCGCGGTCGCGGTGGGCTGTCGTCCAATTTTTCTTGCTCGTTTTCATATGGGTGCTTCTCGATTGGCGTTGTATCTACATATTCGACCCTAAAACACTCTATATCATCCTCCTAATTCGGAGTAACTCCTGCAAAGCATAAAGAACCTCAATTAGAGTATTTTGTTATCATTTAGCACTTAAAACATCAATAAAGTATGGTTAACATAGAGCATAAATAACATCTACATCGCATAATATAGGCTACTATCAACACCCCACACTTAAATCGTTGCTAGTACTCGAGCAATAAAACCACACTCTATAGACCTAATCATCACTGGGTAACTTCCCTACTCCTCGCACCAAGAACAATCACACTGGGTGGACTACCTCAACGTATCATCCAAACCTCAAGAGTGGACTCTCTCTCTAGCCACGCAATGTCCCTAACTGTCTCTCCTACTCTCAGTCAGAGGTCCAGACTTACCTTCCTTTCACGAGTCAAGTGCCTACTCACCACAAAGAGACTTAAGTCATAGTTGTTATAATTCACACACTGAGGACTTCAAACAAGTAAGATTTCGCTCATCCTCAGAAAGAAATTCTCATTCCATAAAACGCACCATAGGCCTGCCCTTAGTGTAATAGTCAACTTGTCGAGCTCCTTTGGTCTAGAATCAAGTAGGACTTTATTTGGTTGTAATGTAGGCTGCGGGACAGGTAGGATATATATGGATATAAGAGTGGCTACACCTCCCTAAGAACTTTAATACATTTTTTTTCACATTTAAGCCCATACTTTTGTCAAACCATTATTCCACCTTTTCATCATTGTGTTATACCCCTTACTTCTTTAAGCACACTTTTTCAAAAGCCACCACCATTTGAGACTTATTTTTTCCAGTTCCGGTGGCTTCTAGTATTCATTATCACACCGTGCACCTTTATCTATATTCTCTTAGTTCCACTCAAAAGTCCAATCAACCACCGCCCACTTTAACTTTTCCATGTTCGTCACAATTCAAGTTCTTCTAGGAGGTTATAGGGTTCAAAAGATAGTCAATTCAAAAATTAGGTCAGGCTTGTAATGTGGTTTCCAAAGAAAACAAGATTACAGGCTCAAAGGGGTTAACTATGGTATATACAATCAGGTGGGTAGAAACATATATAAATAGGTTCAACAAAGAAATGCCTATATCACTTTCTAGACCAATTAAGGCTACCAATTCGCTTCGTACACACATGGAAAGTTCTAGGCATTTAATGTTAGCATAGAATACACAAAAGTCTCACTCACACATGGCACGTGACTCAGTCAGATCGGATCATCAGACACTCTGATCAAAGTATTTGAGCCAAATCAAGAACATACAATTTAAGGCTTTCTTGCTAGAGTCGACTAATGAGCCTAAGTGTCACGCTAAGGAAATCTATATTCAAGGTACTACGGAGTTAAGGGATCCTATTTCTACTCTTCCCTCGCCCAAAACTTCCTAAACCAAAAATAAAAACTAACTACAACCGGTTCAGATGAAAACCCTTGGAAAAGAACCGTGGTTTAAAGAAAAACCAAGGGGGAGTTGGTACACTACCTAACAAAAGAAAATCTTTTTTTTTTGTTCGACTTAAGTCCCTCAAGAGACCCATCGAGAGGTGTTCGTCTTCGGGTCAAGTTGAAGTTAATTAACAGCAAACCAAAATACCAAACAAACCAAAATACCAAACAATCTATACAAGTGTACAACAACAACAACCATCCCCCACCCCACACTTAAAAATTTGGAATGTCCCCATGTCAAAGAAATTAAAGCAAAGTAAGGTAAGGGGACTTCTTTGCTGCTCAGTCCTGATCGAAGACGGTGCCAGGATCGGGGTGACACGCTCGTCCTAACGCCCGGAGCCAGCCCATGATCTTTTTCTCTGACCTAGAACTTTGAGTAGCCAAAGTGTCAACTCGAGCACCTAGGTCATTGACCGAAGTGCATAGGCAAGCCATATCCTTCTCCAAGGCTGTCATCCGTGTACTCCAGCGGGTCTGTGATGGGCCTGCCTCATCAACAATCTGCACCGGTAGGACAACAACATGCATAGCTCCCTCATCATCATCATCGGCATCATCATCCTAATCATCTGCCACAGCCTGCTCTTTCCCAACTGTGATTTTGCTAGCCTTGAATGGGGCTTTTAATGCCAACTTCCCATCTACTATGGGATTTTCAGGAACCCGTGAAGCGCGACACAACCTAGTGACCAGGGAGGGGAAGTATAACCCTTTGCTTGTCTTTGTGGAGCGAATGAAAATTTCATCCTGAATGAGTCGAGCCACGTCAAAATCGTGGTGGTTGACAAAACACTAAATCGCCGCTGCTCTTGGCGCATTAACTTCTGTAGTATTGCTGGATGGCAGCAATCGACTGTTGATAATCGTGAGCCAATATTTAGCTTCCAAAGTGAGAGATTGGGAGTTTAGGGTCATTCTCAAATTTATCCATATTGGATCCCAGCCAGCCACACAGATTGTTTGAACAATTAAGTTCCACGTGACAGGTGGCCTCTGATAATCTTGGTAGTAGTCTGTATCTCCGGTGAAGATTCAAAACCTGTACACTCGGCGGATGGCTTCAAGAGACACATTCACCGGGGTGTTTCGTACCGTGACCAACCTATCAACATGGTCTGGGCAATTAGCATAGAATTCCCCGATCATCATTACATTGACCTCTTCCGGCTCATCAAAGAAGACATCCAGCTGACGTCTTCTCAATTCTTCATAAAACTGTGGTCATTCAACTCTTAAGGCAGCCCTCTCAATGTGTACTTAAGGTACCAGCTTCTTGGCTGACTTTGCATTGAATCTATCTTGAGCTGCTTTGGAGACAAAGCGGGTATTGTCAAACTGGCTCGAACTTGCCTGAGCTCGAGCTCTGGATGAACCTCCTGGTCCACTGGCAGAGGAACCTGTGGCACGTCTTTTCCTTGATTGATGCATTGTACCTGAAAAAATAAGGGCTACTATTAGTGAGGATTTGAGTTGTGTGAACCTAGGGTGGTTACTCAAACTTCACCACCACTATGGTCACATTAAAAATTACAGCTCAATGGGTAATTTCACAAGCACCTAGTGTGCCTGGAACTATGATTTCATACAATTAGCCCATGGAAGTACAAACCCTCCTCCAAATCAACTACAATCACTAAACATACTCCATTCCACCACAATCAACTTTGCCACAACAAAATCATGCTCTTTTCTACCATATTATACATATTACCAACTAAAAAGAAGAAAATAAACCAAAAATTTTACTCTACATACTACAACAAATCTATAATTACAATTGCTAAAGAGAAGGAAAGAAGAAGAGAGAAAGAAAGCATGACATACTTGAGACTTGTAGAGTTGAGAGAGGGTAAAAAGGGAAGAAATTTGGAGTGGAAGGGAGATTGGGGAGGAGGAAGTGGGTGTATGTGAGAGAGGAAGAAGAAGAAGAGGCGTGGGGGGGGGGGAGGGGTAGGGGGTAGGGTTAGAGAGTTAGAGTAAGAAGGGGATTGTTGGAAGTGGGAGGGGGAGGCGGTCAGGTTTAGTTTTAGTGGGTTTGGAAGAGAAAAAGAAAAAGAAATTAAAATTAAAAAAATGTTACAACTTACCTGGTGCGTCGGGCAGAACAGAAGCGTTCTACCATGCCCGGTTTGCACTTGGACCGCGGTCGCGGTGAAAGAAAATAGAAAGTGTATGGTTTACCGTGCCCAGACCGCATCCCGACCGCGGTCGCAGTGCTGGGGGCAGAATGTGGGTGTTTCACCGCGGTCGCGGTGACGGACCTCCGAAATATTTTTGTTTTTATTAAGTTTTTACCTTTCCGGAGTTGGTTCTTGCCCCCGACTTCTCACAATATGCACCAATCTTGCCCTGTATACTAATAAATGGGTTAGTATCATACACATCAAGTACAACAACAAAGAAAAAGGAAAAACAAAAGAAAACATGGGTTGCCTCCCATGCAGCGCCTGATTTAACGTCACGGCACGACGCAGATGAGCATATTTAAGGCTCTCTCAACCTCTAGGTTCAGTCAAATGGATCACTGACACTTCCTTTAGTTCATCCATGCCCACATATGGTTTCAATATGTGCCCATTGACTCTAAACGTGCGAGAGTATTTCTCTAAGGCAATCTCTATAGCCCCTGAAGGGAGCCCTTCAACCACACAAATGGTCCAGATCGTCGTGACTTGAGTTTACCCGAAAATAGTCTTAATCTTGAATTGTAAAGCAACACCATATACGAGTTTGAAATTTGTCTAAATAATGTACTTGTCATGAAATCTCTTCATTATTTCTTTGTATAACCTGGTGCTCTCAAAAGCAAGATATCGGAACTCATCCAACTCATGCAATTCCGTGACTCTATTCGTCTCTGCAGCTTCCACGTCTAGATTCAATTGTCTTAGCGCCCTCTAAGCTCTATGTTCTAACTCCACTGGTAAGTGACAGACCTTTCCAAACACCAACTTGTATGGAGACATGCTAATTGGTGTTTTGAAAGCAGTTCTATAGGACCAGAGTTCGTCATCTAATTTTTTCGCCCAATATGTTCTTGTAGCATTCACAGTTTTGGTCAACACAGTCTTTATCTCTCTATTCGACACTTCGACCTGCCCACTGGTCTGAGGATGGTATGGAGTTGACACCTTGTGGCGTACATCGTACTTCGCCAGTAATTTCTCAAAGGCTCGATTGCAGAAATGAGTGCCTCTGTCACTGATTATGGCTCTCAGGGTCCCGAAACGGGTGAATATATTCTTCTTCAAAAACCCAATCACCACCCTTGCATCATTGGTGGGGAATGTTGCAGCTTCCACCCATTTGGACACATAATCTACAACAACAAGTATGTACTTATTGCCATAGGAATTGACGAAGGGACCTATTAAGTCTATTCCCCAAACATCGAATACTTCAACCTCCTGAATTAGGTTCATGGGCATCTCATGGCAACAAGAAATGTTCCTGGTTCGCTGGCGTTCATCACAACACTTGACCCATAGATGTGCATCCTTAAACACAATTGGCCAGTAGAAACCTGCTTCTAGAACTTTCGCGGCCGTCCTGACTCCTCCAAAATGTCCGCCATATGCCGATGCGTGACATGCCTGCAAAACAGAAGATTGATCTCTCTCGGGGACATACCTCCGGATCATATTATCAACACAAATCTGAAACTGATAAGGTTCAACCCAGTAATACATGCGGCAATCACAGTAAAACTTTTTCTTTTGCACAGAGGAAAGGTCATAGGGAACTATACCGCTTGCCAGGTAGTTTGCAATGTCTGCATACCATGGAACTTCCTCAAGGCTTGTGGCGAGTAGCTGCTTGTCTGGAAAGGTTTCCAGAATATCCTGTACCTCAATTGCTTTTCAGCTCCTTCCAGTCGCGATAAGTGATTAGCGACCTGATTTTCCGTGCCCTTATTTCCAGGTCGAACTCTTGCGCATCAGCACCCAATGAATCAGGCGTGATTTTGACTCTTTCTTTTCAATCAGGTACCTGAGAGCAGCGTGATCAATATAGACAATTACCTTCGAGCCAATCAGGTACGATCTGAATTTGTCAAACGCGAACACTACTGCCAGCATCTCCTTTTCAGTTACAGTGTAGTTCAGATAGGATCCACTCAACGTTCTACTTGCGTAGTAAATTGGGTACATTATTTTATCTTTCCACTGTATTAACACTGCTCCCACTGCATATTCACTTGCGTCACACATTAGCTCGAATGGTTGCTCCCAGTCAGGGGCAACAATGATGGGTGTTGTGACTAGCCTCTTCTTCAATTCCTCGAATGCTACCCTGAAATCATCAGAAAACACAAAGGGATGATCCTTTTCTAGCAATTTACACAGAGGTTTAGCAATTTCTGAAAAGTCCTTTATGAATCTCCGGTAAAAACCGGCATGCCAGATGAAGCTCCTGATTGCTTTGACGGATGTGGGCGGTGGAAGCTTTGCTATCATATCAAATTTCACACGATCTACCTGAATGCCCTTGCTTGATATCAAATTTCCAAAGACTATACCCTCTTGTACCATGAAATGGCACTTTTCCCAGTTAAGTACCAGGTTAGTATCGATACACCTTTTCAACACTCTGGTCAGATTCTTAAGGCACTCATCGAATGACTTCCCCACTACTGAGAAATCATCCATGAACACTTCCATTATGTCTTCTACCATGTCTGTGAATATGGCCATCATGCACCTTTGGAATGTGGCAGGTGCGTTGCATAGGCCAAAGGGCATCTTTCGAAAAGCAAAAATCCCGTAAGGGCATGTGAATGAGGTCTTCTCTCTATCCTCTAGTGCAATGGAGATCTGATTGTACCCTGAGTACCCATCTAGAAAACAGAAGTGGGACCTCCTTACCAGTATGTCAAGCATCTTATCAATGAAGGGAAGTGGGAAGTGGTCTTTCTAGGTGGCTAAGTTGAGCTTCCTGTAATCCATACAAATTCTCCAGCATGTGATGGTTCGTGTAGAGATCAGTTCATTTTTATCATTTTCACCACCGTCATTCCACCCTTCTTAGGAACACATTGCACTGGGCTAACCCAGTTGCTGTTAGAGATGGGGAAGATGATTCCCGCATCTAACCACTTAATGACTTTTTCTTCACCACTTCCTTCATATTGGGGTTCAACCTTCTTTGGTGTTCTCTGGAAGGTTTGTGCCCATCTTCCAGCAGATTTTATGCATACAAAATGCCGGGCTGATCCCTTTAATATCTTCCATGATCCACTCAATAGCAGTTTTGTACTCTGTCAGTACCTGCAAAAGTTGTTTTGCCTGCACATCTAACAAACTAGATGAGATAATAACAGGTAATGTGGATTTAGGTCCTAAGAATGCATACTTGAGATAGGCGGCAGTGGCTTCAACTCCAGCTTTGATGGTTCTTCTATGGATGGCCTGGTTGGAGGAGTTTCCCTTTTCTCTAAGTGCAGGGGCTCGAATTCGAGTGGTCTCTTCCAAAAACCTTTGCCCTCAAGAGCAAGCACCCATTCCGCCAATTATTCACCATTCACCTCATCTAAATTGATAAGACATACAACTAGAGGGTCCTCAGTGTTCAAGGTCTCATCATCCTCTTCCAGGATTACATCCACGACATCAATTAAAGAAAAATTGATGAATTTACTTGGTCGCCTCATAGATTTCTGCACATTGAACGTTATCTCTTTGTCTTTTAACCTCATCTTGAGCTCTCCAATTTTGCAGTCAATTAGAGCTCGCCCCGTGGCCAAGAATGGCCTTCCCAAAATTTGAATTTCTTCATCCACCCTACAGTCCAGAATTACAAAATCTACAGGGAACACAAATTTCCCTACCTCCACCAACACGTCATCAAGAATACCCGAGGGCCTCTTTACAGTTCTGTCAGCCAGTTGCAACAACATAGACGTGGGTCTAGCTCTTCCAATCCCAAGCCTTTTATAGATATCTAGGGGCATAAAATTTATTATTTCCCCCAAATCACATAGTGCCTTGGCAAAAGCAAAGTTACCTATGGTGCAGGGAATTGTGAAACTCCCTGGGTCTGACAATTTTTTCAGCAACGGGTCTTGTTACAACAACACTGCATGTCTAAGTTAGAGTCAATGTGGCCAAGTCTTGGAAGTCGAACTTGTGGGACATCAAGTCCTTCATCATTTTTGCATAACCATGCATTTCTTTCAAAGCATCAATCAATGGAATATTTACCTGAATTTGTTTCAACATGTCCAAGAACTTCTTATATTGCTCATATTTTTTATATTTGGCTAGCCTCTGTGGGAATTGTGCTGGAGGTCACTTCTTCCCTGTGATTTGGGCTTTCTCTTTTTCAGGCACTGCCTCCAATACCGGTTCCTGTGGTGTCTCAACTTCTTTCTCAACCTCATTCTGTTTGTTGGCATCTTCCTGTGCATGTTGCACTGTCACCTCAGTCAATCCTGCTGAGTCATCTAGCTCAATGGGCACTGGCACAAGTGTCTTAACATGTCTGATTTCTCGAGCCCTCTCTTGCTCCAAGTCCAGGTCTCTACCATTACATAGACTCACTGCCATCAGCTGCTTCGGGACATGATCTTTTGGATTTACCTGAGTGTCTGCAGGTAACGTCTCATGAGGACGATTATTCAGTGACATCAAAATCTGACCCATTTGGACCTAAATATTTTTGATAGTTGACTCGTGTGAATCTACTTTTTCACTTATTTTTGCATTATACCCAATCACCTGTTACATCATTGCCTCGAGCCTAGTGAACCCATCTTCCTGTCTCCCATTATGTTGCTGTTGAGGTGGATGATACCCCTGCTGCTGATTCTGGTTGTTATAGCCCTGTGGCCTTGGGTAAGGGGCCATATTACCCTGTGGTCGCATGGCCCCCATGTTACTGTGATTATGCTGCAGCGGGGTTGGGCTGTATTACTGATTCTGCTGCCCCCAATTCTGACCACCTAGTCTCTGACCCCCATAGTTGGACACGTAATTCATTTTCTCAGGATAGTGTTGGTAATCCCCTCAGCGCTCCACTGGCTACCAAATGGCTGACTGATGCAAGATGTACATAAGCCCTCATTGGTTGTATCAACTATGTGCACCTGCTATTTCTGACCTGACTCTTCCACCTTTTTGGTGAGGATGCTCATTTGTGTCATTAATATGGCCATATTTTCAGTAAGAGAGTTAGCTGGATCTAATGCCACTGAGTGGACCACAGGAGTGATGGGCACATTTCTGTTTGTCCATCCTGAGTTCTGGGACATCTTGTCGAGCAAGATCTTACTCTCTCTGAACGCTTTACTCAGGAATGCTCCACCAACTGAAGAATCAACATTAGCTTTCACACTATCTGCCAGACCCATGTAAAATCTCTACCCTAACATCTACTCGGGAATACCATGGTGTGGACATGCAACCAACAACCCTTTAAATTTTTCTCACATCTCTTGCAATGCTTCTGTTGGTTTCTATCTGAAGCTCAAGATCTCATCAATTTGTTGAGCAGTCTTGTTGGGTGGATGAAATTTGTTCACAAATTTCTTGACCAACTCCTCCCAAGTAGTGATGGAATTGATGGGGAGTGAATTTATCAAAGTCTGAGTTGCTCCTGTCACAGAGAATGGAAATAACAACAGCTTTATTGCTTCTGGCGTCACGTTGTGTTGTCTTCGTGTTTGGCAGATTGAGTGGAAATTCTTCAAGTGTTGTTGGTGATCTTCAATGTATGACCCCGAGAATAGTCCCTTATTTTGCAATAAATGCAGCATATTGTCTGTGATTTGGAATGAATCTGCCTGTATATGCGGGACTACTATTGTTGTGGCCAAATTGTCTGCCGTGGGTTGTGCCCAGTCATATAAAGCAGCCTCTGGCACAAGAATCTCCACTACTTGCGCATTTGGGTCCTCCACGCCATCCCTAATATTTCTGTTGGTTCAAGTTGTTCAGTTGAGTTTTGTTGTTTGCTTTTTCGGTTGGCCCGATTCAAGACCTTGAAAAATTTCTCGGGATCTGATAATTCTTCAAACACTTCACTAGTTCCTCGATGAGTTTCTAGATATGCACCTGTAACAACCAAGTTTGCAAATGTTAAAATTTCAATGTATTGATTGAAAGTGAAGAAAATTGACTACAATAAGAATTTTTGTACTTCTTTCAATTGTAATTGATAACACCGTTAACTCCTCGTCAACGGCGTCAAAATTTGATCACGCCCAACTATGACTTATAAAAAGGACAAAGCTGTCGTTGTCAATATATTCTGAGTATTAAGCCCACAGTCGAATCCCACAGGGAATTAACCTAGCAATTACAGTTATCAGACTCACTCAATTCCACGTAATCAACTTCCAAGATATTTTGAATAATAGTTGGTTGTTTTTCTACTAACTATTACTTAACAAAACTATAACTAAGAGCTAACTAAGAATGGTTTGTAAACAATAAGGAGAAGGATCTAAGGTTATGATTTCCCCTATTGATGGAATTCCTTCCTGCTATGTTTCATATAAATTCGCCTAATCGTCTCTATCGATCATGAGCACTCTTACTACCATAAATCTCTTCCGAGTAATTATGACAATTTACTAGTAATAGTCTCCCGAGTTACGCCAGCTGGACTTATTAAGGCTCACTTAGATCTCACCCAAGGTTTCGTTATCCCTAATCCCACCTTTAAACCCTTGGTTATTGATTCCTCACATAAGTTTGGAGTGATGTTGTTCAACAACTACCTAAATATGCACTCTCTCCCGAGTAATACATACTAAATAGGCACAGCTAATTGAGGATCCTTTCAATTAACTACAACAAGAACGTAGTTGAACAAATAGAGATTGAACTTGGAAAATCTATATTAACATAGCAAGAATTTCATCCTTCAATAGGCTCCATCAAAACCTTAGACTAAATATTTAGCCACTCATGATAAAACAATATAAAGCAATAAAATAATTCATGGTTCACAAAATAATGATAAAAGAAAGAAGAATGAAATACTCTAATGGTGTCTTGATCTTCTCACACTTGTTCTTGCCTCCAATTGAGTCTAAAAACAAGCTTAACCTTGACTTGAGCGAGTTTGTTGAGTTTATATAGGGTTAGGATAAGTACCACGCTTTAAACTTAAGACCCTGGACTTTCTTGGCATTCCCCAGATCGACCGCGGTCATTTGTATACATTCTATTTTTGCTCTTGGCCCACCGCGTTCCAGCCGCGGTCCGACCGCGGTTGCGGTGGCTGTCGTCCAATTTTTCTTGCTAGTTTTCATATGGGTGCTGCTTGATTGTCCTTGTATCTACATATTCGACCCCAAAAAACTCTATATCATCCTCCTAATTCAGAGTAACTCCTGCAAAGCATAAAGAACCTCAATTAGAGTATTTTGTTATCATTTAGCAATTAGAACATCAATAAAGTATGGTTAACTTAGAGCATAAATAGCATCTACATCGCTTAATATAGGCTACTATTAGGATAATATTTTTAAAAACCCGATTTTTGCTAAGTAATAACCTGTTTCCTTCTAATTTGAGTCATATTAACATGTGTAGTATCTTGTTAGATTAGAATAGCATGCCTACTTGCCTTAATTGTTTATCTGAACTCCATGCAACATGTTTATTGAATTTTCCTATTTTTCCTTAACTTGTACTTGATCTAAATTGTAGGATTTCGTGTTGTAGCTGTTCAATTCTATTATTGAGCTGTGTAGTTACTTTGGGACTACGGATCGGTATTGCGGGAGATCCCCCTATTTTGTGTGTTCATATTTGGGCGTACGAAACTGTATTTCCGGGAGATCCCCCTGCATATTTACTTTGGGACTACGAAACAGTATTCCAGGAGATCCCCCCTCTCTTGGATATTTACTTTAGGACTACGAAATGGTATTCCGGGATATCCCATTGCACATTTATATTTGGGAATATGAGACGGTATCTCGGGAGATCCCCTGTTGTTATCTCTGTGTACTTAGCTGTTACATTCTATGATTTCATTCTTGTTAAATTTCAGTCTTTATTTTACTGTGATATTTCATTCTGCCTTGCTTATATATATATATACGAGTAGGGCCCTGACCTGACCTCGTCACTACTCGACCGAGGTTAGGTTTGGAACTTACTGGGTACCGTTGTGTGTACTCACGCCCTTTCTTGCACATGTTTTTCATGTGCAGATCCAGGTTCCTCCTACCAGCATCGTTCTTAGTTGTGGTTGATGCTATCGGAGACTTCAAGGCACATCTGCTCGCACCCGTAGATCCTCGGAGTCCCCCTCTACCCCTCATGTTCATTCTTATCTTATTTCTATAGACAATGATGTATAGGACCGTTAGAAATTTGTAGAAGCTTGTGACTTACGGTGTTTCGAGTCTTGGGAGTGTTATGTATATTTCGAGAGTTGTCTATTGTATATGCTGAGTGGCATCTCAATTGCTTATTTAAATTATTGTTGCTGTTAATTTTCAAAATTTCATGTTCTTATTTTATTTCTGCAAGTGTTAGTCTTACCTAGTCGTAGAGACTAGGTGCCGTCACGACGATTCACGGAGGAAAAATTTGGATCGTGATAAATTGGTATCAGAACTCTAGGTTCATAGGTGTCTTGAGTCAGAAGCCAGTTTATTAGAGTCTCATGGATCATACGGAGACGTGTGTACTTATCTTCGGGAGGCTATAGAACTATTAGGAACAATCATACTTCTTTTGATTCCTTATCGTGCGAGTTATTGGCATCAAATTCTAAAATTCTCCATTCTATTCTTTCTTACAGATGGTGAGGACTGACGTCCAGGCACCCGCGCCTCTTGCTTAAGCTGCCAGAGGCCGGGGCTAGGGTAGAGTATGACCACGCGGTGCAGCCAAAGCACCCACGCGAGCTGCGATAGAGAAGCCCTAGTAGCTCCAGCTGGAGGGCAGGCACCGGAGGTTCCTATTGCTGCACCGGCCCTCCAGGAGACTCTAGCACAGTTCATGAGCATGTTCAACACCTTAGCTCAGGCTGGATAGATTCCATTAGCTCCTGCCACATCTCAAGCCGGGGGAGGGGCACAGACTCTCGCAACCCATAATCCCCCAGATTTCATTCCTATGCAGCCAGTAGCTCCAGTTCAGCATGAGACCAGGAAAGCCGCTTCTGAGGAGGAGCAGCTCAGACTTGAGAGGTACAAGAAGTACCACCCACCTACCTTCAACATATTGGCTTCAGATGATGTTTCGGGTTTTCTGGAGTAGTGTTATAGTATTCTACGTGCTATGGGCATAGCGGAGATGAGTGAGGTTTCTTTTACCACTTTCCAGCTTAGAGGAGCAGCCTATCAGTGGTGGCGTGCTTATGAGCTGAGTAGTCCGGACGAGGCAGCCTCACTCACATGGACTCAATTCTCGGATATGTTTTTGAGAGAGTATGTCCCTTAGAGCCTTAGCGATGCATGGCGCATGGAGTTTGAGCACTTGCGCCAGGGTTCTATGACTGAATCAGAGTATGCAGTCCGTTTCAGTGAGTTGGACCGACATGCACTGGCCTTAGTTGCCACAGTTCGGGAGAGGGTTCATCACTTTATTGAGGGACTACACCCTAACATCAGGATCAGTATGGCTAAGGAGTTTGAGATGGATATCTCTTATCAGCAACTCGTGAGTATTGCCAGGAG
The DNA here is from genome assembly GCA_005239525.1 of Nicotiana knightiana. NCBI lineage: Eukaryota > Viridiplantae > Streptophyta > Magnoliopsida > Solanales > Solanaceae > Nicotiana > Nicotiana knightiana. Next base: position 56,430 of record ML383092.1, on the reverse strand, counting down.
AGTGGAGGGCATTCTTACCCCGGACAAAGATGAGAGAGAGGCCAAGAGGTCTCGAGAGACTATTTTTTATTCTGGAGCTCGTGCCCTAGCATCTTGACATGGTAGGGGTTATATGAGTCGCCTTGTTCATTTAGCTCTCCCAGCCTCCAGTGGTATTCCAGCCCCTTATAGTCCCTAGGAGCCTTATTATACACCGCCAGTATCTAGTGTGCCTCCTAGTCGAGGTGCTATTATCGGTCAGTCCAGTAGACCTAGCCCGAGTCAGCCATAACAGCCACGCCCTCCGAGGGGTTGTTTTGAGTGTGGCGACACTCGCCATATATTGAGGGATTGCCCCAGACATATGAGGGGTGCACCTCCACATACTTCTCAACCACCACGTGCTCCACCGGGTCCTCAAGCTATGATTCTAGCACCAGCTACAACCCCACCTACTCAGCCAGCTCAAGGTGGAGGTCCGAGAGGTCAAGGTCGCCCTAGAGGGGGAGGCCAGGCCAGGTATTATGCTCTTCCGGCTCGTATAGAGGCAGTTGCTTCCGAATCTGTCATTACAGGTATTTTTCCAGTCTATCATAGATATGCATCAATATTAGTTTACCCAGGATCTATGTATTCATATGTGTCCTCTTATTTTACCCCATATTTGGGCGTATCTCGAGAATTTTTGAGTTCCTCTACTTATTGTGTCTACTCCTGCGGGAGATTATCTTGTTGTGGACCGCATGTATCGATCGTGTTTGATTGCTCAACTATGGTTGATTTATTATTGCTCAGCATGGCAAATTTTGTGTTATCTTGGGCATGGACTGGTTGTCGCCCCATTATGCTATTCTTGATTGTCACGCTAAGATCGTGACGCTGGCTATACCAGGCTTACCGCGATTAGAGTGGAGGGGTACCTTAGAGTATACTCACCGTAGAGTTATTTCATTTCTTAAGGCTAAACCAATGGTTGAGAAGGGGTGTGATGCGTATTTAGCTTGTGAGAGATGTCAGTATTGATACCCCTATATTTGTGTCAGTCCCAGTAGGGAGGGACTTCCCAGATGTGTTTTCAGCTGATCTTCCGGGCATGCCGCCCAATAGAGATATTGATTTTGGCATTGATTTGTGGCCAGGCACTCATCCCATCTCTATTCCTCCACACCATATGGCTCCTCCTGAGTTAAAGGAGAAGTTGCAGGAGTTGTGATGTTTGATTATAATTTAATATTCTTACTGTATTACTTACCTTATATTTTAGGTGCTTTAATGCTGAACTATACTCTATTTGTGCTTAATTGAGTTATTTTATGTGTAGGTATATTGAAGACGAAATTAGGATCAAAATAGAGATTTGATGTGTATTTAATACACTACAAGAATAACATGAGTATTTAATTATTGGACAATGATTGAGGGATAATATTAAAAAAAAATAAAGACAAGAATGAATTGAAAAGTTAAACAAAGAAATGAGAAGGAATTGCAAAAGTTAGGCAAAGAATTGAAAACGAAGCAGCTTCTATGGAAACACGAGATTCATTGTGGGCTATAGAGCATGCGACACAAGCTTTGTATCTCGCTACAGAGCTGGCGAGGTAAGGCTTGAGGCGAGGCGAAGCGTGCATTTTGCCTCGCGAGGCAAGGTCCATAACGAGCGGGTTCCGGATTTTTAAAGCCTATTCTGTCTCTTATTTGGTTTTGGACTTGGTTATTTCGTTTGGGTATTTTCCCTACACATATAAATAGTCATTAAACACCATTTTTAGAGGAGTTTTGTGACCAGAGGCAAGAACATCACGTGGACAACTTTTGGAGGAGAAAATCATAGAGTTCTTCATCCCTTTATCTTTTCTTTGTAATTTGTTTATGCAAAATACTTGGAAAATTGTTACTATGAACATGAGTGGCTAAGCACTCTAGTTATAGGGTTCTAGTTGACATGATTATTAACATTTATTAATTACATCTTCGTTAATTCGGATTATCATTTTGTGGTTATTTCTTTAATTCTAGTTTTAATTTGTGAATTGTTGTAGCTACCAATTCACCCTATTATTTATGATATGCTTGGGAAATCCATGTTTAGATTAGAGTAGAATTTGAGAAAGCTTGTTTCTGAACCCGTAACTCGGGGAATGATTTTCGGATAGGAATATACCTAACAGTCTTGATTAATTAAATACCGTAATATATTCGTTCATTATAGACTTAATACCATCATAGGAATATAGGATTGATATATTACGGGCATGCGAGTAGTATTGTGGGAACATGCTATTCATATAAACGATCTGGTTAATTAGCAACCATAGATAATCTAGATTAACGAGTGTGATGATTAAACTTAATAGGATTGATAAACCAACCACAAACCTTTCCTCTCCTCTGAATTAAAACCTCTGCATACATGTTTGCATTTTAGATAAATTAGTTGTTACTTGTTTAATTTACACAATAGTAGATTAATAGAAAAACATCAATCTTAAATATCTTGGACAATTAATAGATTTTAGTTTGCTTAGCTAACGATCAATCTAAGTTTCTTTGGGTTCGATATCCGACTTTCGAGTCACTTTATTACTTAACGACCACGTTTACTTGCGTGTACTTGGGGAACCAACAAATTTTTAGCGCCGTTGTCGGGGTCTTAGTTATTGATTGTGTAGTTATATTAAGATTTTATTCGTTATTTGTTCAAGTTTTAATTTTTAGTTTCTTTATTTGTGATAATGCAGGCTCTTGTCTTGAATGCGGAGGAGTAGAAGTGCAAACAATCTCATTCCTCTTGATGCTGAAATTGAATGAACACTTCATAGAGTGAGGAGGGAAGTTGAAGCTAGAACTAGAATTAAAAGAGAGTTGGACATCGTAGTTCAACCACAGCCTATAGAGATGGCAGGTAATGAAGAGCATCCAGTGATAGAAGCTGCAAGGCCCAATCTAGCCCTTATGACTCAGGAAATTGTGAAGCCTGACATCACGGGTCACTTTGAACTCAAATAGTGCATAGTACAGTTGATTCAATCCATAGGGCAATATGTGGGTTTATCTCATGAAGACCCGCAGAAGCACATTCAGAACTTCTTGGACATTATAGACACTTACAATTATCCGAACGTTTCCAAGGACTATGTCAGGCTGACATTGTTTCCCTGTTCATTGATGGGGGAAGCTAAGGAATGGTTACAAAAAGAGCCCCTCATAATTGGGATGATCTAGCAAGGAAATTCTTATCAAGTTTTTTCCCACAAAGAAGACAAAGTCACTGAGGAGCCAGATTCTTGGGTTTCAACAACGAGATGGTGAGACTCTTCGACAAGCTTGGGAAAGATACAAGAAGTTACTCAGAGCTACCCACACCATTGTCATACTGATGAGGTGTTGGGTCACACTTTCGTTGATGGGTTGGACGAGCATCAAAGATGGATCTTGACTCAGCATGTGGGGGAAGTTGCATGGCAAGACCGTATAGTGAGATCCAAATCTTGCTAAACAATATTACTGCTAATGATAATAATCGGCAAGGAAATGGGTTACCACGAAGAACACTTAAACAAAAGGCAGCATGTTTGATCGAGCTTGATGACTTCTCAGCAATGAGGGTAGATATAGAGAGATTAACGAATCAGATGAATAAAATGGAAATACACCAAGCACAACTGATGCAACATGTGCAAAAGATGTCTACTTGCTGCTAATTATATGGTGAAGGTCACACAAGTGAATATGTCCCATGAATCCTATCTATCTACTACGTGGGAAAACAAGCTAGAGGATCGATGAATCAAAATGCTAAATATGGTATCACATACAATCCGAACTGGAGGAATCATCCTAACTTCTCTTGGGGTGGAAATCAGAATATCAGGCCTCCGGCAAATTACAATCATCCACGCCAACCCCCACAAAAAGTAGAGGAGATTTTGACTGACATGATGAAAAATCTCTTGATAGATAATCAACAATTGTGCACATAATTCAGAAATCTAGAGAGGTAGTTTGGGCAAAAGGCTAGAAATCAGAATACTAGACCTGCTGGAGCTCTTCCAAGTGATATAAAGAAAAATCCTCAAGTCAATGCAATGACGTTGAGAAATGGGAGAGAGTTGGTAGAAGTGCCTAAGAAGAAAAAGGAGCAATCTGGGCTCGAAGAAGAAAGAGTGTCAAAACCTATAGAGGTAGATGAGAGAAACAAAATAGAGCCTGAGCAAAAATCAGAGAGGGTGCCACCCCCTTTTCCTTAAAGATTGAGAAAGAAGAATGATGACAACATGTTTTACAAATTCCTAGATATGCTGAAGCAGATACATTTGAACATCCTTTTGGTGGACATGCTCTATGAGGTCCCAAAATATGCAAAATATATTAAGGATATAGTGGCAAATAAAAGGAGGTTAACTGAGTTTGAGACCGTAGCGTTTACTGAGGAGCGCACTTCCAGGATTCAACATAAGCTTCCACAAAAGCTTAAGGACCTGACTGGTTTTACCATCCCCGTGAGGATTGCTGAATTTGATGCGGGTAGAGACTTGTGTGATTTGGGTGCAAGTATCAACTTGTTGCCATTTTCAGTGTTCAAACAATTGGTCTTAGGAGCTCCGATACCCACCACGGTGATGCTACAGTTAGCTGATAGATCTTATGTTTATCCTGAGGGTGGTAATTGCTGACGTCTTGCTGCATATTGGGAAGTTTATTTTTCCTGCAGATTTTATCATCCTAGATTACGTGGCTGATGAGTTGGTTCCTATCATCTTGGGACAGACTCTTTTGGCCACTGGAGATGCAATTATCAAAGTCTGAGAAGGTAAAGGGTGGACAATAAAGAAGCAGTCTTCAATGTATATCGAGCCATTCAGTTGCCTCGTCATTACGAGCACTTGGCCATGATTTCAGTGGTGGAGATAAATGAACTAGCCATAGAGACAAGGAGTTTAAATAAGATGCATTAAAAAAGTCATTGATGTTTTTCAATCACTTGGAACGTGAAGAAGAGGTTGAGGAGATGTTTCACATTCTTGATGCATCGTGCAAATACATAAGAGAAAGAACCCAATTTGAGCCTCTGGATAGGCCAATCGACCCGCCTCCTAAACCCTCAGTTAAGGAGGCTCCAAAATTGGAACTTAAACCCTTACCATCTCATCCTCATTATGCATATTTCAGAAATTCTAACACTTTACCTGTGATTGTTTCTTCTCACTTGTCTGAATTGAAGGAAGAAAAGCCATTAAGGGTGCTGAGGGAGCACAATCATGCCATTGGTTGGACGAAGTCTGACATAAAAGGTATTATCCCTACATTCTGCATGCACAAAATACTCATGGAAGAGGGACACAAGCCTAGCGTGGAGCATCAATGCTGCCTTAATCCAATCATGAAAGAGGCGGTAAGAAAAGAAGTAATTAAGTGACTTGACGTAGGTATAGTATTTCATATCTCCGATAGCAAGTGGGTAAGCCCTGTTCAATGTGTACCTAAAAAGGGGGTATGAATGTTGTAGTAAATGAACAAAATGAATTAATCCCAACTAGGACTGTGAATGGTTGGCGAATATGCATAGACTATAGGAAGTTGAATAATGCTACACGAAAAGATCAGTTCCCTCTCCCCATGCTTGACAGGTTAGCCGGACAGGGATACTACTGTTTCCTTGACGGTTATTCAGGGTATAATCAAATTTCTATTGCCCCGAAAGATCAAGAAAAGACCACTTTTACATTCATTTATGGCACTTATGCATTTAAGAGAATGTCATTCGGGTTGTGTAATGCACCTGCGACTTTTCAAAGGTGTATGATAGCTATTTTCATCGATATTGTGGAACAGTTTGTGGAGGTTTTTATGGATGATTTTTCTGTGTTTGGTCCTTCTTTTTATGAATTCTTGACCAATCTTGCTAAAGTGCTTTCCAGGTGTAAGGAGACTAATCTGGTACTGAATTGGAAAAAGTGTCATTTTATGGTACATGAAGGTATAATGCTGGGACACACGGTGTCCGAAGATGGACTGGAAGTTGAAAAGGCTAAGGTGGAAGAAAAAGTTTCCACCACCAATTTCAGTGAAAGGATTTAGGGGTTTTCTAGGACATGCAGATTTTTATCACCGATTTATAAAGGATTTCTCAAAAATTTCCTCTCATTTGTGCAGGTTGTTAGAGAAGGATGTGTCGTTCAAGTTTGACGATTCTTGTCTGAAAGCATTCGAGGAGATAAAAAAGAAGTCAGTGAGTGCACCAATCATAGTGGCTCCTGATTGGAACAAGACACTTGAGCTGATGTGTGACACTAGTAGTGGTGCAATTGGGGCCATATTGGGTCAGAGGAGGAGCAAAGTATTTCACTCCATTTACTAAGCAAGCAAGACTCGCACTCCCACTCAAATAAATTATACTGTGACAGAAAAGGAGTTGCTTGCTGTAGTATAGGCGTTTGAAAATTTTTGAGCCTATTTGGTTGTCACCAAAGCCATCGTCTACACAGACCATGCAGCCATCAGGTATTTGTTTGAAAAGAAAGATGCTAAACCAAGGCTAATCCGTTGGGTTTTACTCTTGCAGGAATTTGACTTGGAGATCCGATACCGTAAAGGAACAGAATCAAGTGGTTGATCACTTGTCCAGGTTAGAAACTCAGAATCATGTAGCTGAGGGAGATGTCATCAAGGAAACATTCCCGAATGAGCAATTGTTGTCCATTACTGCTGGGGAGGTACCGTGGTATGCAGATTTTGTGAACTATCTGGCAAGTGGAGAAATTTTGCCTGATCTTGAACCTCATACTAAAAAGAAGTTCTTGCGAGATGTGAGGTCATATGTGTGGAATGAGCCATTCCTATTCAAATCTTGTATTGATCAGCTAATGAGAAGATGTGTACCCGAATATGAAATAAATGTTATCTTACATGAATGCCATGCATCGCCTTATGGTGGTCATCATGCGGGTGACAAAACAGCAGCTAAGGTATTGCAATCGGGTTTCTATTAGCCTAGGGTGTTTAAAGACGCCCATGAGTTCGTGAGGAGATGTGATAGGTTCCAGAGAACAGGAACAATTACAAAAAGTCATGAGATGCCGTTGCACGGTATTATGGAGGTTGAAATTTTTTATGTTTGGGGAAATGATTTTATGGGTCCGTTTCCCTCGTCCAGTGGGTGTAAGTACGTTTTGGTGGCCGTTGATTATGTGTCGAAGTGGGTGGAGGCCATAGATCTTCCTACCATTGGAAGAGTGCAAAATCGAGTTGGATGGTGAGAAATAAGTGTGAGGTGCCACACAAAGGACCATTCCTGGGGGAAGTGTGAGTACCCGTGAGCCGCTATGGCGTCGGCCTTTGGCCTTTCAGGGAGTTTTTTATCCACCCTCGTTATTATTTTGCTTTATTTGTGCATTAGGGACACTACACTCTTTTAAGTATGGGGTGGGAGAATTCTCTAAATAATTAGTAGTAGGATGTAAAAAAATGTTAACTTCTTATTTTTATTTTCGTAGTTGTGTAGTATCTTAGTAGTTGTCGAAAAAAAAAATGAAAAGAGTAGAAAAATTGGACTCTTACTGATGATGGATCTCCTAGACAGTTTTCTTGAGGGAGTTAAGTCTAAAGAAAAAGGACAAAAAGATTTTCTTTGTAGGTAGTGTAGTAACTCCCCCTTGATTTTTCTTTATGTCGCGGTTCTTTTCCATGGGTTTTGTTTGAACCGGGTGTAGTTAGTTTTATTTTTTTAGGAGTAGGAGCCACCGTGAGATGAATTGAATTGAAGCAATATCTCTTGACTTTGTTATGCCTTGATAATAGTGAGTACTTTGGTTGTGACACTTAGGCTCAGTTTTTGACTCTTGTATAAGTACCTTCAATCGTATGATCTTAACTTTGCTTAACTGCTTTGACTAGAGTGTCTTGATGAGTCCAATCCTGAGTGAGTTATGTTTCATGTGTATGTGAGGTTTGCGTGTTATTCTGTGCATTGCATTTGATGTCTAGAACTTGACCCATGTGTTTTCAAAGAGAAATAGTAGTTTTGTTCAGTCTTGGAAGTGATATAGGCATTTCTTTATTGAGCCATACATGTATATTTTACCCGCCTAATTATTATATATTATAGTTAACCCCTTTGAGCCTGTAATCTTGTTTCTTTGGCAACCACATTACAAGTCTTACCCATTTGTTTGAATTGGCCGTCTATTTGAACCTTTTCACCTCTCATGAGCACTTGAATTGTTATGAACTTTGTAAAAGTTAAAGCGTGGGGTGGTTGGTTTGGCATTTGAGTGGAACTAATGAAATAAGGAGAAAAGTGCACTATTTTGAAAAAGTAAGAGCCACTTGAAAAAGAAAAAGAGAAAACATAGTTGTATTGTTGTGAAAAATAGTTCTTGAAAGCGGTGACTCTTGATGTAATTGTGCTTAAAGAAGTATGGAGTTAATATACATTGATGTGAAGGTGGAGTTATGGTTTGACATAAGTAAAGGATCAATTGTTAAAGAGTATGTATTAAAGTTCTTAGGGAGGTGTAGTCAATCTTATATCCAAATATATCCTACACGACCCGTAACCTACATTACAACCAATTAAAGTCCAACTTGATCCTAGACTGAATGAGCTCGATTAGTAGAGTAGTACACTATGGGAAAGCCTATGGCGCATCTTTTGTGGCATATGAATGTTATTTCTGAGAGTGAGTGAATTTTTTTTCTAGCTTGAGTTCCTAATTGTTCTTAAATTATATAATTTGCGGAACTACTCTCTTTTGTTATGTGAGGGCGCTTGATTCATGAAGGAAAGATAATGTCATTGACCTCTATGATAGAGTAAGTGAGTGAGTTGTGAATAATGAATGATACTTGCAAGTCAAATCTTGAGGTGAAGATGTTACACCCTTGTGCTTAGTCTATTTTAAAGATTCTTGGTGTGATGGGTTAGTAGGATTGTTTAAAAAGGTCGTGTCTATATAAACTGTAGTTTGATTGCTCGAGGAAGAGCAACGTTTAAGTATGAGGTAGTGATGTTTGACTATAATTCCATATTTTTAGTGCATTACTTACCTTACATTTTAGGTTCTTTAATGCTAAACTATACTCTATTTGTGCTTAATTGAGTTATTTTATGTGTAGGTAAGTTGAAGGCAAAATTGGGATCAAAGTCGAAATTTTATGTGTATTTTATACACTACAAGAATGGTTCATGAGTATTTAATTATTGGACAATGATTGAAGGATAGTATTAAAAAATGACAAAAGAATGAATTGAAAAGTTAAACAAGAAATGAGCAGGAATTGCAAAAGTTAGGCAAAGAATTGAAAACGAAGCAGATTCTATGGAAACGCGAGATTCATTGTGCGCTATAGAGCATGCGAAGCTTTTTGGCTCGCTACAGAGCTGGCGAGACAAGGCCTGAGGCGAGGCGAAGCGTGCGTTTTGCCTCGCGAGGCGAGGTCCATAGCGAGCGGGTTCCGGATTTTTAAAGCCTATTTTGTCTCCTATTTGGTTTTGGACTTGGTTATTTCGTTTGGGGTCTTTTCCCTATACATATAAATAGTGATTAAACACCATTTTTAGAGGAGTTTTGCGACCGGAGGCAAAAACATCACGCGGACAACTTTTGGAGGAGAAAATAATAGAGTTCTTCATCCCTTTATCTTCTCTTTGTAATTTGTTTACGCAAAATACTTGGAAAATTGTTACTACGAACATGAGTTGTTAAGCACTCTAGTTATAGGTTGTGGTTGACGTGATTATTAACGTTTATTAATTACATCTTCGTTAATTCGGATTATCATTTTGAGGTTGTTTCTTTAATTCTAGTTTTAATTTGTGAATTGTTGTAGCTACCAATTCACCCTACTATCTATGCTATGCTTGGGAAAGTCGTGTTTAGATAGAGTAGAATTAGAGAAAGCTTGTTTCTGAACTCGTGGCTTGGGGAACAATTTTGCGGTTAGGATAGAAATATACCTAATAGTCTTGCTTAATTAAATACCATAATATATTCGTTCATGATCGACTCAATACCATAGGAATATAGGATTGATATATTATGGGCATGCGAGTAGTATTGCGGGAACATGCTATTCATATAAACGATCTGTTTAATTAGCAACCATAGATAATCTAGATTAATGAGTGTGATTATTGAACTTAATAGGATTGATAAACCAACCACAACCCTGGAATTTTCCTCTCTTCTGAATTAAAACCCCTGATACACATTTGCATTCTAGATAAATTAGTTGTTACTTGTTTAATTTCCGCAATAGTAGATTAATAGAAAAACGTCAATCTTAAATATCTTTAACAATTAATAGATTTTAGTTTGCTTAGTTAACGATCAATCTAATACTCTGTGGATTCGACATTCGACTTTTGAGTCACTTTATTACTTGATGACCACGTATACTTGCGTGTACTTGGGGAACCAACAATTTGCTTGATAAGGGCTTCATTTGGCCCAATGTGTTACCTTGGGGTTCTCCGGTCTTGTTTGTGAAGAAAAATGATGGTTCTATGCATATGTGTATATCGCCCGCTGAACAAAGTTACAGTGAAGAACATGTATCCATTACCTTGTATTGATGACTTATTTGATCAGTTACAAGGTGCTAGGGTGTTTTCCAAGATTGACTTGCGTTCAGGCTATCATCAGTTGAAGATTCGGGAGCCAGATATCCCGAAGACTGCTTTCAGGACCCGATATGGTCACTATGAGTTTCTTGTTATGTCTTTTAGGCTGACCAATGCCCCATCAGCCTTTATTTATTTGATGTGCAGTGTATTCCGACCTTATCTTGACTCCTTCAACATTGTGTTTATTGACGACATTCTGGTGTACTCCCGGACTCGGGAGGATTATGAGCAGCACCTGAGGATTGTGCTTTAGAAATTGAGAGAACAGAAGTTGTATGCAAAATTTTCTAAGTGCGAGTTTTGGCTAGACTCAATGGCATCTTGGGCCACGTAGTATCGAGTGATGGGATCAAGGTGGATTTGAAGAAGGTGGAAGCAATGTAGAGTTAGCCTAGACCGTCATCAACTATAGAGATCTGCAATTTTCTTGGTTTGGTGGGGTATTACCGCCGTTTTGCAGAGGGATTCTCATCTATTACAGCACCTATGACCAGGCTGACCCAGAAGGTGGTCCGTTCAGGTGTAGAGAGGAGTGTGAGGAGAGCTTTCAGAAACTCAAAATAGCTTTGACTACAGCCCCAATATACTGCCTACAGGTTCGGGGTCTTACACTTTATATTGTAATGCTTCGCGAATTGGTCTTGACGCGATATTGATGCAGGACGGTAGGGTGATTGCCTACGTGTCCATACAGCTGAAGGTGCATGAGAAGAACTATAATGTCCGCGACCTTGAGTTAGCCGCTATTGTTCATGCCCTGAAGATTTGGCGCCACTATTTGTATGGTGTTCCTTGTGAGATTTACACTGATCATCGGGGTTTGCAGCATCTGTTCAAGAAAAAGGATCTTAACTTGCGTTAGTGGAGGTGATTGGAGCTACTTAAGGACTATGATATCACCATTTTGTACCACCTGGAGAAGGGCAATGTAGTGGCCGATACTTTGAGTCGTCGGGCCGAGAGTTTGGCATATCTCCCAGCAGCAGAGAGACCCTTAGTGTTGGATATTCAGGCCTTAGCCAGCCAGTTTGTGAGATTGGATATTTCTGAGCCGAGTCAAGTGTTGGCTTGTGTGGTATCTCGGTCTTCTCTTTATGATCGTATCAAGGAGCGTCAATATGATGACCCCTGTCTGCTTGTCCTTAAGGACACGGTCCAGCACGGTGATGATAAGGAGGTCACTATTGGGGATGATGGCGCATTGAGGATGCAGGGCAACTATGTGTGCCTAATGTATATGGGTTGCGCGAGTTGATTCTTCAGGAGGCTCATAGATCGCGGTACTCTATTCATCCGGGTGCCGTGAAGATGTATCAAGACTTGAGGCAGCATTACTGGTGGACTAGGAAGAAGAAGGACATCGTAGAGTATGTGGCTCGGTGCCTAAATTTCCAGCAGGTTAAGTATGAGCATCATCGGCAAGGTGGGTTGCTTCAGAAGTTAGAGATTCCGGAGAGGAAGTGGGAGCGGATCACTATCAATTTTTTTGTTGCACTCCCACGGACTCAGTGGAGGTTTGATACGGTTTGGGTGATTGTGGATAGGCTGACCAAGTCAACTCATTTCATTCCTGTGATGACTACATATTCTTTCGAGCAGCTGGCTCGAATCTACATCCGTGAGATCGTCGGGCTTCATGGCGTACCAGTATCTATCATCAATGACCGGGGTACACAGTTTACATCACTTTTCTGGAGATCCGTACAACATGAGTTGGGTACTAGAGTGGAGTTGAGCACAACATTTCACCCTCAGACGGACGGACAATCCGAGCGCACCATTTCGATATTTGAGGATATGCTTTGTGCGTGTGATGGATTTTGGAGGGTCATGGGACCAGTTCTTGCCACTTGCAGAGTTTTCCTACAATAACAGTTATTAGTCGAGCATCTAGATGGAACAGTATGAGGCTCTGTATGGTAGGCGGTGTCGGTCCCCAGTGGGTTGATTCGAGCCGGGCGAGGCCAGATTATTGGGTACAGACTTGGTCCAGGATACCCTGGATAAGGTGAAGGTGATTCAGGATCGACATCGTATAGCCCAATCCAGACAGAAGAATTATGCGGACCGTAAAGTTCGCGATGTGGCATTCATGGTTGGAGAGCGGGTCTTGCTCCGGGTATCGCCTATGAAGGGTGTTATGAGGTTCGGGAAGAAGGAAAAGTTGGGCCCAAGGTACATTTTTCCTTTTGAGGTTTTGCGGCATGTTGGGGAGGTTTCTTATGAGATTGCCTTACCTCCCAGCCTAGCAGGGGTCCATCCGATATTCCACGTTTCTATGCTCCGGAAATATCACGGTGATCCAGCTCATGTATTGGATTTCAGCTCAGTCCAGTTGGACAAGGATCTATATTATGTTGAGGAGCCAGTGACTGTTTTGGACAGGCATGTCAGAAAGCTAAGGTCAAAGAACATTGCTTCAGTAAAGGTTTAGCGGAGGGGTCAGCCGGTCGAGGAGGCGAGTTGGGAGACCGAGCAGGATATGCACAGACATTATCCTCGTCTTTTCATAACTTTAGGTATGTCTCTATACTCGTTCGAGGACGAACGATTGTTTTAAGAGGGGAAGGATGTGATGACCTGTCCGATCGTCTCGAGAGTTATAGCCTCGATCCCTCTTAATTGCTTTCCATGTATCTATTTTCAGCTGTTGGGACTTGCTGAGAGGTTTCGTTTTGGTTTTTGGAGTATTTTGGGACACTTAGTCCCTAAATGGGAGCTTAAGCCTTAAGATTTGCACCGTAGTAGGAACTATGTGAAGACGACTCCAGAATGGAGTTTCGTCGGCTCTGTTAGCTCTGTTAGTTGATTTTGGACTTAAGGGCGTGTACGGATTGTGTTTTAGAGGTCTGTAGCTCATTTAGGCCTGAAATGTCGAAAGTCGGAGTTTGAAGATTTTAACCGGTAATGAAATTTTTGGATATCGGGGCCGTATTCCAATTCCAGAAGTTGGAGTAGGTCTGTAGGGATGAATATGACTTGTGTGCAAGATTTGGGGTCAATCGGACGTGGTTTGATAAGTTTCGGCATCGTTTGTCGAATTTGCAAGTTTTAAGTTCTTTAACTTTGAATCGAAGGATGATTCGTGGTTTTAGCGTTGTTTGATGTGGTTTGAGGGCTCGACTAAGTTCGTATGATTTTTTATGATTAGTTGCGATGTTTGGTTGAGGTCCTGGGGGCCTCGGGTGTATTTCGGATGCTTAAGGGAGGAAATATCGGACTTAGGAAATTTCTGAAGTTGTTGGTTTCTGGTGTTTCACACCTGCGGTGGGGGAACCGCAACTGCGGGGCCACACGTGTGGATGATTAAGCGCATAAGCGGATTTGGAAGGAGTGGTCAGGGTTCGCAGGTGCGAGGTGTGTTATCGCAGGAGCGGTGGGGAACCGCAGAAGCGGACCTAGGTCCGCAGGTGCGCACACACAGGTGTGACCTTTTGATCGCAGAAGCGGGCGATAAGTTTTAAGTGAAAACCGCACCTGCGATGGAAACTCTGCAGGTGCAGGACCGCAGATGCGGTTGAAGGCTCGCTGAAGCGAGATCTCTGGCAGAAAAAGGGCTAAGTGAGAGGGTTTGATTTCATTCTTTATTTTTGGACCTTGAGAGCTAGGAATTTGGCGCGTTTTCGAGGTATTTTCAGAGGAAGCTTGTGGGTAATGATTCTTAACTCCTATATGGTTATATATCATTAATTCGTAGTTGAGTCCACCATTTAATTTCGGATTTGGGTTGAATTTGGAAAAATGGGGAAAAGTTCTTTAACGGAATTTTTGAGTTTTGATTGGGATTTAGATATCGGATTTGGATAAGTTTGGCACGAGTGAACTCGTGAGTGAATGTGTATTCATATTTGGTGACTTTTACCCGATTCCGAGACGTGGGCCCAGGGCTGACATTTAGGGTGATTTTCCAATTTCTTGCTTTACATTTGATTTCATTAGCTAGATTAGTTCCTTGTAGCTATATTTATGATATGTAATTGATTTTGGCTAGATTTATGTCATTTAGAGTCGGATATTCTTGGAAAGAACATTATTACTGATTGATTGAGCTTGGTTCGAGGTACGTGGCTTGCCTAACCTTTTGTGGAAGAAACTCCCTTTAGGATTTGGCACTGTTTTGATATATGAGCGCCAATTATGTGAGGTGACGAGTACGTACACATGCTAATTATTGTCAAAACCCGATTTCTGCTAAGTAATAACATGTTTCCTTCTTATTTGAGTCATATGAGCATGTGTAGTATCCTGTTAGATTAGAGTATAATGCCTACTTGCCTTAATTGTTTATCTGAACTCCGTGCAGCATGTTTAGTGAATTTTCCTATTTTTTCTTGACTTATACTTGGTCTAAATTGTAGGATTTCGTGTTGTAGCTGTTCAATTCTATTGTTGAGCTATGTATTTACTTTGAGACTACGGATCGGTATTTTGGGAGATCCCCCTGTTTTGTGTGTTTACTTTTGGAACTACGAAATGGTATTTCTGAGAGATCCCTCTGCATATTTACTTTGGGACTACAGAACGGTATTCTGGGAGATCCCCCCTGTCTTGCATAGTTACTTTGGGACTACGGAAAGGTTTTCCGGGAGATGCTCCTGCACATTTATGTTTGGGACTACGAGACTGTATCTCGGTAGATCCCCTGTTGTTATCTCTGTGTATTGAGCTGTTACCTTATATAATTTCAGTCTTGTTAAATTTCAGTCTTTATTTTACTGCGATATTTCATTATGCCTTGCTTTATTATATATATACCATTAAAGCCCTGACCTGACCTCGTCACTACTCGACCGAGGTTAGGCTTGACACTTACTGGGTACCGTTTTGGTGTACTCACTCCCTTTCCTGCACATGTTTTTCATGTGCAGATCTAGGTTCCTCTTACCATCCTCGTTCTTAGTTGCAGTCGCTGCTATCGGAGACTTCAAGGTACATTTGTCCGCGCCCGCAGATCCTTGGAGTCCACCTCTATCCCCTTATGTTCATTATTCTCGTATTTCTATAAACAGTGATGTATAGAATAGTTAGAACTTCGTAGAAGCTTGTGATTTACGGCGTTTCGGGTCTTGGAAGTGTTATGTATATTTCGAGAGTTGACTATTGTATATGCCGAGCGGCATCTCAATTGCTTATTTAAACTATTTGTTGTTGTTAGTTGTTAAATTTCATGTTTTCGTTTTATTTCTGCAAGTGTTAGGCTTACCTTGTCGTAGAGACTAGGTGCCGTCACGCCGATTCACGGAGGGAGTATTTGGGTCGTGACATTGATGGAGCGAGGTGTTATGTTATGATGTTTGGTATTGGCTTACCAAAACGTACTCTCCAGGCCAGTGGTTGCGCTCGTGGCATATAATGTCTCGGCGATACATTATTGAAAACTTTTACTGGGTTCTATTTATGTGTTTTTCTTTTAACTTTTATTCTGATATTTTGTGGTACTATATAATCCTTTGCATTCTCTTATATCTTGGGCTGACAAGAAAATTGCAGGAATAAAAGTGAGTGTGGGGCACTGTTCCTGAAAGCTGCTATATAAATTTCTATGTTTTATTTTAAATAATACTTGTGATTATAAAACTGCCAAGAATAATCTAACTGACAAATTTTAAAAAGTTTATACGAGAGAAGCGCTATGACTTTGGAAATAGACAAAATCTCAAATCCAATAGCAAGAAAAAATTAATAATAAAAAATGGGTTCTATTATCTTAATTTTACTTATTATCTTTTTATCTATTATTACTCTATGTATTTTTGTTGAAGTCCAATATTTATGAATGATATGGCAGAACATTTCTTTAAAGTGAAAAAAAATATTTGTTCCTAATTTATATTATTAATTTGATACATTGTGCATATATGAATGCAAACGAGCATTAACCCATTATCATTTTTTTCATTTTGTTTTGTTCATCATTGTTCTTTTTTTTTCCTTACAAATAAAGAGAATACCCAATTTTTCTTTTCAAAATAATTAAAATGTTCATCAAAATCTTGTCTTGACTCATAAAATTATCTATATTTGTTGATTTAAGTATTATTTTATTTTTATTTAAATAATTGATAAGTGTATCAATCTATTAAAAAAAAACATGTTTAAATGATATTGTTGTGGTTTCTCAAAATCGTGTGTATTAGATAATTTATAATCCACGTCCAATGCAGTGTAGAAGAACTAGTATACTAAAAATGTATGTACGTTCGTTGAATATTTTTCTGATCGGGCGACTATTTAAGTTAATTACTCTATGTAATAGAATAAGATGTCAAAGCTGCAGTCCAACTTAAAAATAAAAAAAAAAAGAATGAGGGAGGTGAAGTCACATATTCAATTCGAGATGGAGATAAAATGTAAATCTCTGTATTCGGTAAAACCATAAATACGACTCTGGTCTAAACCACTAAGTTTGACTATAAGAATTTTTGCATTTATTTTTGTAGAGTAGCTGATTCAATTTTCCTGTGATATTTTCTTGTTCTTATCTTGTCTTCCCAATTGTCCCGTTGACATTTCTACTGCAGCCGTTATGGCTCACATTTTCCCTTTGAAATGGAACAAGAAGATTTTGAGCCACCATCGCGCGCTTCTAGTTGCGAAAATAATACGGGCTAACTAGTTTTCGGACTGGTAATTAAAAAATAGTCAGCGTTTGCATAGTTATTAAAAAAATAGCCACTCTTTTGCTGTAAGCAGGGCAGTAACGACTAGTATAATATACTGGTCTAGCATAATATGCTAGAAGTTTATACGCAGGTGCTCCAATCTCCAGTATATTATGCTGTAACTTCTTGTGTGTTGGAGTTCCAACGTAATATGCTGGAAGTTCATACACATATGTATCAATCTTCAATATATTATGTTGGAACTCTAGTATATTATGCTGGAGGTCCAGTATATTATGTTGGAACTTCAGTATATTATGTTGGAACTCCTATTATGTTGGAATATTTTTCTGATTTTGAATAATGTTTTCATTCAGATTTACCTTTACATAAAAAATGGCTAAGTTTCGATTACTTTTGAAACTTTGGCTATTTTTCAATTACCACTTGTAAATCGGGCTATTTTTGCATAAAATTGGTCGTTCTGCCAAAACTAATTGTATTTTTAGCCCTATATAAATACACACACATATATACAAAAAAAATACATTTTACGACTATTATTTTTTATATATATTTCTCTTTCTTATTTAAGTTATTAGTTAAGAAGAATCCATATTTTTTTCTTTTCCCATCCAGAGTGTTCGGTACTCATTTGGGAGTTTCGGTTAATTTAAATTCGAGTAGTGTAAGATTTAATAAAAGAGGAAAGTACTCCTTGGTGGATTTCTTTTTCATTTCAAAGTTCGAAATCTAATTAGGTAATCTGGCCGTTTGACCCAAAATTTAAATCTAGGTTTAGACAATTAGATTTTATAATAGAATAGAGTTAATTTTGGCCAATATTAATATCCAAGAGATTATTTAACTGATTTTGTAGCAAGATGTCACTAGCACTATTTGAGTAGTAATAAATAGCAACAATAAAGCGATATTCAATAGCCCAAGAACAATGTGGATAACATTAAATAGCAGTAAATGATAATAAATGACACTTAAGTAAATAAATGCAAGTAAGTCACCCGAAAAAGGTGAGATTCTTCGAATATTCCCTCTGACATAGATGGATGTTGTTAAGCCTTAGAATATTCAGATCCTCCTTGAATCGTGGGAGAAATAATAGACACAGATATGAAGAAAAGGTGAATTTTGTATGTTAATAATAAAGTACGAATCTTCAGAGAATGTCAGTGTATTATGTTTTACAACGAGTCTCCAATCCCCTCTACAATCCTCTCTCTTTCTATTTATAATGGCACATGTGCCACAAAAATCCTGATAGTACAGATGGGAGGAATATTCCCGAGAATATTCTCTATAAGGTCTTATCTCTGAAACTAATCGTTACTGCCCTGCTTACAGGAGTGTTCGTCTCCTTATCCTTTGGTGAGTCAACTTGATCTTGCCTTCGTCCTCTGCTAAGTTAACTCGACCTCGCCTTCGTCCTTTGTTGAAAGCACATCGATGACGCGTGGCAGTCTTCGAAGGTTCTCTTAATGTTGACTTGGCCCACATATAATTATGATAATTTTTAGCCTATACAGTTAGCCTATCTACTTGTTTAGGTCGTCCTCGAGGGTTGTGACAAACAGGCAACGTGGCTCTTTGTGGACCGCATATTTCAATTTTCAAATTTCAAATTGTCCTAGACGATTTTTCGGAACCATCTAGTCCAAGAAAAGAAGTGATGTCATGAAGTCATGCATCATGATGATGCCGATTCCCGACACATTGACTACTCGTTTACCAATGACTATGCCTACTCGTTTACCATTGACTACTCGTTCCCCTTTCTGTTGCTGGTGGAGGGGTTTTTTCTCCATTATGGTGTTTGCCATGCTCAGCTCGCCCCTTATGTTTACAAGGTCATCAAGATGCTAACAAAGTTTGTTGATCTTGCCGGGGTCGAGGTCACAGTGTGACACTTGGTGCATCTGTTCGCGCCAAGCTTTTACAGAGGGACGATGTTGAATCTTCGGCATCATGGAGGAAAATGTTTGGTGGTGAAGATGGATGACAAAGGTAGTCGGCACTTTTTGCTCAACTATTTCTTTGACAAGACTAAGGTCGTTGCAGCCAATGCTGATGGTTTCCCTGAGGCAAAGTGTTCGCATTTTTATTTTTTTCCTTTTCAAGTACTTTGTTTGTTCCAAGTCGGTCGAATAATCTAACTTTTTCTGCAGCCACTAGTCGTCATCATCCTTTGGCGGCACGTCTCATTGACTGGATTAGGAAGGTTCTCCCATACACCATGGGGATTCGTGATTGGCCGAGCTTCAGAGGTTCAAACCATCCCTCCCCTCGACTGGTAATCTCCTTCTTCTGGTCGTGATAGTATTCATACTGGCTTGTGCCGTTGTAAACTTTCACTCTTCTTCTTTTTCTGGATCAGTCAGGGGGACTAGAAGAAGGAACATGGCGCTTATACCCACGTTACACCTTCCACTTCTGCCCCCATCTCGGCTATTGTGCCTTCCACCTACGCCCCCATCTCAAGTGTTGCGCCCGCTCCTCAAACATTTTCACTCATCGACGAAGATGATGAAGTCTCTACCTGTGATGGGGACCTAAGACCCGAGAAGAGAAAGGTTTTGGACATTGGAGTGAGAGTTCGCTCGTCGATTGAGTAGAAGGTGAGTTCACGCTTCAGGCAACCTTTGAGGCCCACAACTGGAAGAGGCTAACGAGTTCGTGCCTTTGCATCCCAAGGGGTAGATGGTCATGGAGAGGATTCTTGATGACAACTCCGTATCTGCGAGGCAAGAGTAGGCTTCATCTTCTAGTACGGCAGCGGATGCTTCTCCGGCCGACGAAGACAGAGGAAAGGACGTCATCCATAAGAGTGATGAGTCAGGTTCCGACCTGGACCCTGATGATCTTAAGATAATTAATGAGGGACTCACTCAGATTGAGGTAAGGATGGAGGGAGGCTCAAGTACCATCACGATACCAATGGATCGTAATTTTCGGAGATATACCAAGGAGGTGGTCCCCACTCTCAGTCCTCTTTGCTCTGAAGCCGAGTGTGTGACCCACAAGGAGATAAATGACAGTACTCTTTCAAATAACATTGTTGGTCTTGCTCTCAAGGTAAGTATGGTTGTTGTTTGTTCTTTTTCCTTCGTCTTAATCCGTTTCTAAGTTTTAAAATTTGCCTTTTCTTTGATTTATAGACGGTCATTCTGGAAATTAAGAATCCTCGGACGGAAAAGAGACGGAAAGAAATTTATGTGAATTTGAAGGGTAAGTACGAAGATTACCGTAGAAAGTACCGGGACCTTCGGAGGCGGCTTCCGGGAAGGACGACGTGCTTGCCTTGAGAGAAGAGCTAAAGAAGAAAGACAATGAGGTGATGGCGGGAGTGGAGAGATGTAGCATCCTCGAGGTATAGTTGAGGAGAAAAGAGGAGGATCTCGAGATGAGTAATGGCGTGGAGGTCCAATGAAGTGACATTCAGAATCAGCTGGTTCATCTACGAAGCTAGTTAGACGGATGCCAGCTTGAGATTAACACTCTCATGAGGGAAGTCTCCGAGAAGCAGCAGATGCTCGAGGAGGCGGAGTTCTCTCGATCGGAGGCTTGAAGAGAGACGGTGATTTTAGAGTAGGCAAATAGGGTTCTCCATTCTTAGCGGGACAATATTCTATTTGCGGCCGATGTTAAGGAGTCTAGGATCGAGGAGAGATTTGGGGAATTAGGTAAGGAAAACGCTGAGTTGTATGCTCGAGTTATTACTCTCGAGGCTGAGAATTCCTAACTTCTTGCACGGACCTCTATGTATACTGCCTTCGAGTATCCTAATATTCCTCGGGAGCAGTACGAGGAGGGGATCCATGCTGAAGCCTGCTGGATGTGATCCGCAATTTGAATAAGGTGGGCTCCATTTCTGAGGCGGCTTTGAGGATACTCGAGTTAAAGCTCACAAGGTGACTATGATCCCGTTACGCCTCATCCTGATTCCGAGGATGATAAGGAAGAGGGTGTGAACCGGCTTACGGATAGTGCTTGGTGTGACTCCGTTTATGGTCGAGGCAAGGATGGAGAGATCATCGGAGGTCGGGACAGTGATGGTCACTAGTTTTTTGGTTTAAATTCTTATATATTTTTGTTGGCATTTTCAAGTGCCCTTTGTAAAGACTCTTTATCAAAATATCAAAGTTGGTTCTTTCATACACACCTTTCTTACCTTTGTTTCTGTACTTGTTTTCTTTGTTGTTATTTTTTGAGTTTCGATAGCCATGGTGTTGAGTGGCCGTGGGAAGATCAACCTTTGTTCGAGTCATTTGAATATACTTTTAAGTTAAATCGCGGTCGATGACTTATAGGTATTGTTAGAGTTGGTCGAGTCATACCTTTAAATGGCTCGCGGCCGAGGGCCGATAGGTGTTGTTCAAGCTTGGTCAAATTGTACCTTTAAATGACTCGCGGTCAAGGGCCGATAGGTATTGTTCGAGCTTGGTCGAATGGTACCTTTATATGAGTCACGACCGAGGGTCGATATGTGTTGTTTGAGCTGGTTGAACTTACCTTTCAT
Source organism: Nicotiana knightiana (assembly GCA_005239525.1). NCBI lineage: Eukaryota > Viridiplantae > Streptophyta > Magnoliopsida > Solanales > Solanaceae > Nicotiana > Nicotiana knightiana. The sequence goes on along the minus strand of ML383092.1, from coordinate 34,688 downwards.
TAGGTCATGGCCAAGGGACGATACGTGTTGTTCGAACTTGGTCGATCTTAACCTTTTTTTAGATTGTGGCCGAGGGGAGATAAGTGTTATTCAAACTTGTCAAACATAACATTACATTAAGTTAGGGTCAGGGGCCAATAGGTGTCGATCGAACTTGGTCGAACTTAAAATTTCATTATGTTAGGGCCGATGGCCAGTAGGTGTTATTCGAGCTTGGTCGAGCATACCCTTCAGGAGAGAAATTTCAGTGAACGTGCATTTATATTATTTTGATGCCGTTGCTCCGATTACATCATTTTTCTCTTGGGTTATTTTTGGAGAAAATTATAAATTTTGGGTGTTGACTGGCATTCCAGTCCCATTCCCAATATATCTAGTCCCGTCATTGTTTGCCTTGGAGAATCTTGAGGAATCGGACAATGAGAAGCCTGTCTATTCTCGTATACTCCAACTCAAAGCGTCCCACTCGTCACCTCGTTAAAAACCTCCTTGAGAAAACCCTATTAGGACAACACTCAAGTGAGGGAAAAAGAATATGACTCACGGGGCATTTCTTGTTTTTTAGAAGTTGAAGTACTTGCGGTGGCTGATATTCCAATTGTTTGGCATGGATTTCACTTCTATAGTTTCCAATTGGAACAACCCCTTGTCTGCTTTGCCTATGATTTATATAGTTCATCCCAGTTGGTTCCCAACTTGCCTTCCCATGGATCCCTGTTTGCTTGGGTTTTGGCTTTGAGTATGTAGTCCTCGATATTAAGTAATCGAACCTTTGCCTTTTTGTTGTAGTAATGCTATGCTTGTTTCTGAGCGACCATCCTTATGTATGCCATAACTCTTCTTTTTTTTACCTCGCCGAGATCTTGCCTCCTACTCTCATCATTGCTGGTGCCGCTTTCATGGGAGTACGTCAGGCTGGGTTCTCTGACTTTGACTGGTATAACTACTTTTACTCTGTAGACTAGAGAGTATTTTTTCTCTCCTGTGCTCGTCTTCGGGGTAGTTATGTGTGCTACCTCTAGGAGTACTTTCGAGCATAGTCCCTTAGCTTCTTCAATTTCTTTTTCATGATGTTCAATAAAGACTTATTGGAGGATTCTTCTTGCCCGTTGCTAGCTTGGTGTTAAGGAGCTCAAAGTGTCCTTTTAGTATGCCATTTTTCAAAAAACTTAGTGGTTTTTCTTCCGGAGAAGTGGGGCCCGTTGTCACAGCTTATCTCTTTAGGTAGGCCGAATCGGCAGATGATTTTGTTCCATATGAAGACGATTACCTCTTGCTCACAAACTTAGCCAAATGTTCCTGCTTCCACCCACTTGGAAAAATAATCAGTTAAAACCAGAAGTAATTTTACGTTACCTCGTCCTGGTGGGAGTGCTACTACGATGTCCATTCCCCATTTAATGAAAGGCCACGGAGAAGTGACAGAGTGGAGGTGCTCGCCTGTTCGTTGAATTATTGGGGCGTATTTCTGACATTGCTTGCATTTCCTCACAAATTCTAGAGCATAGTTTTTCATAGTGGGCCAATAATACCCGGACCATATGAGGCATCTGACAAGTGATCGGTCACCGAGTGATTTCCACAATGACATTCATGGACTTCTTCGAGGACGCGTTGAGTTTGGTTGGGCCTAAGAATTTATCCAAGGGACCATCATACATACTCTTGTATAAGTCGTCGTGAAGGAGGTTGTATCTGGTAGCTTGCATTCTCAACTTTAAGGCTTCCATTTTTTGTTGGGAGGGTGACGTCCTACAAATAGTTTATAATACAATTGTGCCATTGCCAAGTTAGATTTATAGATTTTACCTCGATATGGTGCAACGCCGAGGTGAGGAGGTGAACTACACCGTTATCCTTAGGAGTTATACTTTTGGTGATGGCGGCCAACTTGGCGAGACCATCCGCTTCAAACATTCTAATTTTGTGGAATTTAACCGAGTTGACACTCGTTGAAACTGGGTAACAATCTGGTGATCTCGGTCTGATATTTCTGTAACCTATGCTCTTTGATTTGGGAAGTCTCGATAACCTGGTTGACTACGAGGTGAGAATCACAACAAAACCTTAATTGCTTCGCTCCGTACTTGAGTGCAAATCTTAATCCTGCAATTACAGACTCATACTCTACCTCATTGTTAGTCATATTCGGGCATCTTATGGATTGACAAATTATCTCACCGGTGGGAACCTCGAGTATGAGTCCCAACTCGGACCCGCATGCATTGGATGCACCATCAGTGTGCAGGATCCAAAGGTCCTGTGTTTGAAAAGAAGCATGTGTGACCTCCTTTTTAGCCTCAGGCATTACTTTTGCGCTAAAGTATGCGACGAAGTCGGTGAGTACTTGTGACTTTATCGCTATGTGAGGCTGATAAGTGATGTCGTGCTCACCTAACTTGATGGCCCATTTGACCAGCCTCCCTGACAGCTCGAGTTTGTGTAATATTCTTCTTAAAGAAAAAGTGATGACAACCGAGGTAGGGTGGCACTGAAAATAGAGTCTAATATTTTGTGAAACTACAACCGGGGCCAATGCTAGTTTCTCGACGTGAGGGTACATCGTCTCGAAATCGACAAGTGTTTTACTTATATAATAAATTGGAGATTTCGTGCCTTTATTTTCTCGAACCAAGACCTTACTTACTGCTACTTCCGAAATGACAAGGTAAACGATGAGGCGCTCTCCGGACTCGGGTTTTGAGAGCAAGGGTGGTGATGACAAGTATGCCTTGAGTTCTTGTAGTGGTTGTACACACTCGGGCATCCACTCGAGGCCATTATCCTTTTTGAGTATGCTGAAAAACTTGTGAAATTTGTCAGACGACTGCAAGATGAATCTAAATAGGTAAGCAATTTGACCGATTAATCTCTGGACTTGTTTTTTTAGTAGTAAATTGTTCAGGTATCCCGTCGATAACCTTAATTTGATCTGGGTTGATCTCAATCCCTCGTTGTGATACCAAGAATCCCAAAAACTTTCCTGAGGCTACTCCAAACGCGCATTTCTCGGGGTTTAATTTCATTTAGTACTTTCTTAATATGTCGAAAGCTTCCTTTAGGGGGTCGATATAATCCTCTGGCTTCACGGAATTGACCAACATGTCGTCGATATACACCTCCATGGTTTTGCCAAGTTGATCTTTGAACATTTTTGTGACCAACCTTTAATAGGTAGCCCTTGTGTTCTTCAACCCATATGGCATGACCTTATAACAATATGTTCCCCTGTAGGTGATGAGCGTGGTTTTCTCTTGGCCTTCTTCCTCCATGAGTATTTTTTTTGTAACCTGAGTAGGTATCCAGGAAACTTAACAGCTCGTACATGGTCGTTGCATCGATGAGTTGGTCGATGTGTGGTAGTAGGAATGAATCTTTCTGGTATGATTTGTTTAGGTCTGTGGAGTCCACGCACATCCTTCATTTCCCGTTTTTCTTTTTTACCATCACCATAGTGGATATCCATTTGGGTACTTCGCCTCCCTGATGGAGCAGTTTGCCAATAACTTCTCTACTTCTTCGTGCATGACCTCATTAATGGCGGGGTTGAACTTTTGTCGGAATTGATTACTGGGGGGTAGTAGGGGTCGACATTCATCTTGTGTGTGGTAATTTCTTTGGGGATGCTTGGTATGTCCGCATGACTAAAGACAAACAAATTTGCGTTAGTTATTAAGAATTGATTAAATTTACCTAGTTCTCGGAGTTTGTTGCCGATGTAGGACTTTTTGCTGTGGTCGTTATAATCTAATTAAGCGGGGTCGAGGTCTTCTATGGTTGATTCAGTGGCTTCTACCGTCTCGGGGTCCATATTGACTTCCTTGGCTTCGCCATGTAGCGACCTCGACCTTGCTGATTGATATGATTTTTTTCCTTTTCTTTCTTTTGTTGATACGTTGTGCTGTCTATGGTGATCTGGTAGCATTCCCAGAACGTACGTTGCTCTCCTTGTATGCTAAATATTCTCCAAGGTGTTGGTAATTTGATCACTTGGTATAAGCTGGAGGGGGTGACTCTCATGGGGTGTATTTATGGTCATCCCACAATGGCGTTGTATATGGTGTCCTAGTCCATGATATGGAATGTTGTCTCTAGAGTTACTCCATCGGCGAGAACGGGAGTGTGATTTCTCCCGAAGTCTGTTCGACTGTATTGTTAAAATCAGTTAGTGTAATGCAACATGGCACTATCTTATGTTCGAGTCTCATCTGTGCGAGAACTTGGGGACAGATGATGCAAGCTCCACTTTCGTCATCTACCATAACTCTCTTAACATCAGTATCTAAAATTTCTAAAGTAATGACAAGTGCATCAATATAAAAGGAAAGCCAAATTGTCGGCATCTGACTCATCGAAGATGATACTTTTTTCGAGTTTGTTATACTGTTCGTGGTTGATCAATCTTTTGAGCTTGTGGATAGAGGTGAATTTGATGTCATTGATAGAGGTATCGTCGCTGCCACCAATAATCATGTTGATGGTACAAACTATTGAAGGGGGCTTTGGTGGTCCTGGATGTTCTCTACCCCTTGCCAAAGTATTTCTGCCTTTGTTGCTGAGTAGTTCTTTAAGGCGCCCTTGCTTCAGCAAGTTTTCCACCTCTAGCCTCAGGGTGATGCAATCTTCTATTTTGTGTCCACATTCTTGGTGGAACTCGTAGAGGGCGTTAGATTTCCTTGTGTTTGGGTCCAACCTCATCTTTGGTGGACATTTGACTTTTCTCCGAGCTTCTCGAGAGCGTAGACCACTTCTGTAGGTGATACGCAAAAATTATGAGCAGATAATAGGGGGCATACCTTGATTGTTCCTGTGAGTGCCTAATCTTGGCCTAGACGAGCCATTTTTATAACAGAAGGAGGGACATGGTGTCCTAAGATAGGTTTGGTGTAGTTTCCTTCCTAGTCGCGATACTTGGTGGTCTCTCCTTGTATCATGTCTACGTTCTTTCCTGGGATTCTACCGAGGTGAATCGTCGAGTTGGTCCATTGAGGTCTTCATCATCTGCTCTGATCTCGGCACTGTGAATTTCATCCCAAGTGGTCGGTGCATACTTCATCAATCGACTCAGAAGCTTTCTGGTCGCCCTCAAACCTTCCCCGCTAAACTCATTCTGAAAGATTTCCACGACCATCCCTTCGGAAACATTTTGTAAGGTCATCCTCACCCTGTTGAATCGGGCGAAGAAGTCCCTCCGTCCCTCTCCTGGCGATTTCTTAATGCCGAAGATGTCTTTTACTCTTTTTTCAGCTTTCTTGGTCCCGGTGTGTGCCGTCACGAACTTATCGTCCATCTCTTCAAATGTTTCTACAGAACGAGATGGAAACTGTGAATACAATGTCAACGTCCTTCCAATAAGGGTTTCACCAAATGTTTTCAGCAAGATGGAGGACACCTGCTCTTTGGTGAGGTCGTTGCCTTTCACTGCAATAACATAGTGAGTCACATTATATTTAGGGTTGGTTGTTCTGTTATATATTTTGAGATATGGGGGCATCTTGAAGGTCTTTGGTATGGCATATGGAGTCGCTTCCTCGCTGTAAGGCTGTTCCACAAACCTACCCGCGTCTCTTTTTGGTAATAATTTAGGGGCACCTAGTATTTTGTCTACCCGTTCCTGGTGCTCTTTCATTTGGTCTTTGAGCGCCTTATTCTCATTTTCCATTTCCTCCATTCTTATGAGCACGGAGGCGAGGATGTTTTCACCTGCATTGTCGGTAATAGCGTGAGTTTTACCTGGAATCGAAGGGTCTGTTTAGTCGTCATGTTCACTCCCACTTTGTTTTGCACGGATTATTGTGGTTTCTGTGGTCGTGCATGGAGTTTGTTTAATAAGTATGATGACTAGAGTATCAGTAAGCCATGACACAGGGAGTTCATTCATAGCAGGTGGCTCCCCTTCTCCCATGGACGTGGAGGCTGCTTTCCCATTTGGTTTTGTTATGTTATAGAAAGGGGGAGGCGACCTCTCCTTCTTGGGGAGGCAGTGGATGTCACTTCCTTGGCCTGGGTGGCATAGCCTTCGTTGATAACATTCATGAGATTGAGGAGAACGTTATTTGTTACCCTCATTTCGTTTCCTTGGTTACCTGCCATGAAAATTTTTGTACGCACAGAGAGGAGAGATAAACTTTGTGGTTTGTCAGATTATCAACTCATGTGATTTGTAGATCTTATGGAAACTAAAATATTGGTTAAGAAAATACCCACAAAAGGCACCAAAATGTTTGACCAAAAATTTAATCTAGGTTTAAACAATTAGATTTTCTAATAGAATAGAGTTAATCTTAACAAATATTAATATCCAAGAGATTGTTTAACTGATTTTGTAGCAAGATTTCACTAGTACTATTCGAGTATAAATAAATTAAACAATAATGTTACATCTCGGGTTTTCATACGTTAAAATTTCTTCTTCAGTTAATCGACGTAGACTCGAGGATGAGATTATCTTGAGGTTAACGTATTTATGCTATGAGTAACAAGAGATAAGTAAGTACCATGAAGGATAAAGGGTAAACGAATTAAAGAAAATGAGTTTCGTTGAAGGTTGTCGATTTGGGATAAAAATACGATCCGAGCCATAATACTCGGTAATTATGGACTACTGCTATACATGGTACCCCATGACCACGATAGTAGTGTACGTAAAGTGTATTAAAAGTGAGTAGTATATTAAGTAATTTGAGATAATTCTTAATCATGTGGGTAATTGGTTAATTATTGGTTAATGGGAGGTTAATTATTTAATTAAGGAATGGTTGGATAAGACTAACCCTCCCCCCACGTGGCAGCACCCCTCCATCCCTATGTATGACTCTTAGGTCATTAGAATAGGTGGAAATATTAGAGATGTGAGAATTGGGCAAGTCTTATAACGTGAGTCATATATCATTTTATAAAAAGAGAACCATTATATGTCTTAAAGACATGAGAATCACATCTCCATTATTAAAAATGTGAGATTTCAAGGATCTTCAGGAATTCAAAATATGATATTCCATAGCGTCTTCAACACTTCAAAATCCGAGATTTCATAGCACCTTAATTAACGTGAGATTTTGCAATATTAAGGGAATACAGTGTAATCTTTCTCAAGAGATCGACTCGGGTATGTTAAGGCTATCTCTTCTTTATTTTTGGCATGATCTATATGACACAAACAAAACGAGCAAATGTACAACTTCCATAAGTTACTCTATTCGTAGAAATGCTAGAGATTCGTATATTCTTGTTTCCCGTAAGTCTTATTTTTCTATCGTCTATTAATGGGTATCAGAAAATACGTAAGTTGATAATGATCTTATGATACTCCTAAAGATTTTATTGACATACTTATCAGGAATTGCATTCATTTACATTGATCCATGAACATATGGCATTATATACGCGTATATATGTATAATATATGTATATGGGATAAGGGAAAAAGTTATGGCGTTATATACGCACCACCACCTGATCAGCTGGTATATGTTGATGATTTTTTCCAGAGTGGCCGAGATGATATGATGAGATACCCTCAAATTCTTGATGATGTTATGTACACCTATACCCATGCATGACACGACATTTGTACGCACATGCATGAAATTACAAATTTTTCAAGAATTACAAGTCATTCAGACTTACAGGCGGAATTCTTTATTCCATGTTTCATCTATGTCTTTTGTGTACTAATTTTTAATGCCTTACATACTCAGTACATTATTCATACTGACACCCTATTTCTCGGGGCTTGCATTTCATGCCCACAGGTGCAGGTAGGCAAGTTGACGATCCCCCTTCTTAGGATCCTCGATTAGTGAGAGTTGGCGTGCTCTACTTGATCCATAGCTGCTTTTGATATTGGTACGATATGCTTGTATACATAAATGGGTATGACATGGCCCATTCCCGTCCTTGAACATTTGTATATTCTATTAGAGGTCTGTAGAAAATTATGTATAGTTGGATAGTTCGTGGCCTTGTTGGATTCCAGTTTTGGGTATATAGTTGTCTATAGCAGCCTTGCCGGATCGCCTCACTGTATTCCGTATGTATATGTATATATGTCTTTTGGACAGTATTCCCTCACGTATGTTATTCATGTTTATATCTTAGACGCATGCTTAAGGATATTCGACAGGTAGGACTCGGGCATCCGTCACGGCCCACCAATTTGGGTCGTGACAAAAGTGGTATCATAGAAGTTCTATCCTAGGGTTGTCTATAGACAGTGTCTAGTAGAGTTTTGTTTATGGGTGTGTTGTACACCCCACTTATAAATAGGAGGCTACAGGACATAGAGGATGTTATCCTCTCTTCTTATCTTAGATCGTGGATGTAAGAATTCATGTTCCTACCGATATGTTACGTTTTCAACGATGCTTCCGAAGATTGCAGCCGCCCAGAAGGGAAAGTCCATGGCTGGTGAGACTACTAGTCGAGCACCACGAGTTACCAGGTCTCGGGGAGAGTCTCACAGTGAGGTTTCATCTCCGACTTCACATACCCCGTCCACTCCAGAAGAGCTCCGCGGGGCACCAGCTCCACCACCCGTCCCTGTACATTCAGCCCCCCAGCCAGATGCACCGGTTCAGGAGATGAGAGATGATATTCAGTTATTAACTCTTTTACTAGCCGCACAGGCTCGGCGTTAGGAAGTAGGTATTGGTCATGCAGATAGGTCTGTCAGTGCAAAGGTTCGTGATTTCATTAATTTTGACCCTCCGGTATTCACTGGGGAAGATCCAAACGAAGACCCTCAGGTATTTATTGATAGAATGTAGATGACTTATAGTGTAGTGAAGGCCACTACAATTGAGTTAGTTGAGCTACCTTCCTATAGACTTCAATGTTGCAGTTAATTGGTACAAGTCTTGGGAGTTTTCTAGAGGCGAGGATGCCCCTCTAGTAGTATGGCATGAGTTTACAGAGGGTTTTCTTCATCATTATCTTCCACCAGAGCTTAGACGGGCCAGATTTGATAGATTCTTGACCCTTCAGCAAGGTAACATGAGTGTTCGGGAGTACAGTCTTCAGTTTGATTCATCGGCTAGGTATGCTCCCACTATTATATCTAAGGTGGAGGATCGATTTCACTGGTTCGTGATGGGGTTAGAGTCGCACTTGCTTAATGATTGTATGTTGGTATCACTTTAGGTAGACATGGACATTTCTCGTATTTAGGCATACGCTCAGGGTATAGAGGAGTGTAAGAAGAAGCAGAGGGCCGATCGTGAGCATGATAGGGCCAAATTAAGAGAGTAAGGTCTTCGGGTCCTTCTGGTGAGTTTCGAGGTGGTCAGAGACCACAATACCCAAGGTATCCACCCCAGCCGTCGGCTAGCGTGCCCCCTCAGTTTGGCGGTAAGAGATTTGATTGTTCCACATATTCAGGGCTTGGTTAGAATTCCAGGGCCTCAGGTTTTAAGTATAGGGGTAAGTCAAGTCAGATGAGGCCGCCCTTGCCACGATGTGCTCAGTGTGGTAAGCAGCATGCCAAGTAGTGTCGTATGGGGTTGGGTGTTTGTTATACTTGTGGTTCTCCGGGCCACGTTATGATGGATTGTCCAACGAGAGGTGATGCAATCATAGCACAGTTAGCAGGATCTGTAGCTGGTTCGTCATCATCAGTACGCCTCCTAGGCAATGTTCACAAGCACCAATAAGTCGTAGTAGAGGCAGAGGAAGAGGAAGAGCATCTAGCTCGAGCGATCCTCAGAACCGCATTTATGCATTAGCAGGACGACATGATCAAGAATCATCACCCGATGTTGTTACAGGTATATTATCAGTCTCCTCATATGATGTATATGCATTAATTGACCTAGTTTCCACCTTATCATATGTTACTCCGTTGGTTGCTAGTAAATATGGAATAAAACCTTAGTTGGTTAAGCCTTTTGAGGTGTCCACACCTGTTGGGGATCCAGTGATAGCTAGGCGGGTATATAGAGGTTGTATAGTAGTAGTTCATAGTTGCTCTATAGTAGCGGACCTAATTGAGTTAGATATGGTAGAATTTGATGTTATAATGGGTATGGATTGGTTGGCTTCTTGTCATGCCAACATTGATTGTAGATCAAAGATGGTCGGATTCCAATTTCCAAGGGAGCCTGTTTTGGAGTGGAAAGGTAATACGGCATCGCCGAGAGGTAAATTTATTTCCTATCTTAAGGCAAGGAAGATGATCATAAAGGGCTATATTTATCACTTAGTTTGGGTTCGGGATGTGGAAATAGAGTCACCAACCATTCATTCCATCCATGTGGTTAATGAGTTTCCCGTTGTTTTTCCTGATGAGCTTTCGGGTCTTCCGCCAGAGCGAGAAATTGAGTCTGCTATTGACCTACTACCATATACTCATCCAATGTCTATTCCTCCCTACAGAATTTCCCCCGCAGAGCTGAAAGAGTTGAAGGAACAACTAAAGGACTTACTTGAAAAAGGCTTTATCAGACCTAGTACATCACCGTGGGGAGCACCTGTGTTATTTGTGAGGAAGAAAGATGGTTTCTTACGAATGTGTATTGATTATAGACAGTTGAATAAGGTGATGATCAAGAATAAGTACCCTCTCCCGAGGATTGATGATTTATTTGATCAATTGCAAGGTGCCAAGTGTTTCTCAAAGATATACTTGAGGTCCGGGTACCATCAAGTAAGGGTTAAGGAGAAAGATATTCCGAAGACAGCATTCAGGACCAGATACGGGCACTTTGAGTTTCGTGTTATGTCATTCGGTTTGACAATGCCCCAGAAGTATTCATGGATTTGATGAACCTTATGTTCAGACCCTTTTTAGATCTCTTCATAATTGTATTTATTGACGATAATTTGGTGTATTCTCGTTCAGAGGCTGAGCATGCAGATCATTTGCGTACTATGCTCAGAGTTCTACAAAAAGGGAAGTTGTATGCAAAATTCTCTAAATGTGAATTCTGGTTGAACTCTGTAGCTCTCCTTGGGCATATCATTTTGGGTGAAGGTATCCGGGTTGATACACAGAAGATTGAGGCAATAAAGACTTGGCCTAGACCCACGACACCGACGGAGGTCCGTAGCTTTCTCGGTCTGACAAGTTATTAAAGGAGTTTGTAGAGGGATTTTCTTCCCTTTCAGCACCTTTGACAAAGTTGACTCAGAAGGGAGCAAAGTTTCAATGAACTGATGCTTGCGAACAGAGTTTTCAAGCATTGAAGGATAGATTAACTTCAGCACCGGTTCTAAAACTCCCAGAAGGGACCGATGGTTATGTTATCTACTGTTACGCCTCAGGGGTTGGATTGGGTTGTGTACTGATGTAGCATGGTAAGGTTGTAGCTTATGCTTCTAGACAACTAAAATAACACGAGAAGAATTACCCAAGCCATGATTTAGAGTTAGCTGCAGCGATTCATGCACTAAGATGTGGAGGCACTACTTGTATGGCATTCATATTGATATCTATACGGATTATAAGAGCCTCCAGTATATCTTCAAACAAAAGGAATTGAATTTATGACAAAGGAGATGATTGGAGCTACTTAAAGATTATGACGTTGATATTTTATACCATCCGGGGAAGGCGAACGTGGTAGCCGACGCCCTCAGCCGTAGATCTATGGGTAGCCTGTCATATTTACATCCAGAGAAGAGGATAATAGCCCATGAACTTCATCAGCTAGCTAGCGTTGGAGTTTGGTTACTGGACTCAGGTGATATTGGAATTACTATTCAAGATACGGCAAAATCCTCTTTAGTAACTGAAGTCAAGGAACACCCGTACGAGGATCCTGTGTTAGTTCATTTTAGGGATACAAACCCTCATAAGGAGAAGACACCATTTGAGGTTACGAAGATGGGGTCCTCAGATATCGAGGACGATTATGTGTCCCTAATGTTGCAGGGCTACGTTGGCAGGTCATGGGAGAAACTCACTATTCTCGTTATTCTATCCATCCAGGAGCAACAAAGATGTATCATGATATTAGGGAAATATATCGGTGGGACGGAATGAAAAAGGATATAGAAGAATTTGTTGCTTAGTGCCCTAACTGTCAGCAGGTCAAGATCGAGCATCAAAAACCCGGTGGATTGTTGCAGGCTATGGAGATTCCGACTTGGAAATGGGAAGTAATCAATATGGATTTCATCGTAGGCTTACCTCGTACCCAGTGTAAGTTCGATTTTGTATGGGTGATTGTTGATAGGCTTACAAAATCAGCCCATTTTCTGCCCATTAGGACTACATATTCCGTAGAGGATTATGAAAGGCTTTATATTAAGGAGATAGTACGACTGAATGGTGTCCCTGTATCTATTATCTCGGATAGAGGAGCTCAGTTTAAAGCTAACTTCCGGAGGTCCTTCCAAAGAGGATTGGGGACTCAGGTAAGTCTTCGTAAAACATTTCATCCCAGAAAGACGGACATGCTGAGTATACTATTCAGACAATTGAAGATATGTTATGGGCTTGTGTGATAGACTTCAAGGGTAGCTATGATCATCTACCGCTTATTGAGTTCGCATTTAATAATAGCTACCATTCCAGTATTCAGATGGCTCCATAAGAAGCTCTTTACGGACGGAATTGTAGGTCGCCTATAGGGTGGTTCTATGTTTAGGAAACTACGTTAGTAGGACCAGAATTGGTACAGCGGGCAATTGAGAAAATTAAGCTTATACAGGAAAGGCTATTAGCAGCTCAAAGCTGTCAGAAGTCTTATGCAGATAATCGACAACGACACTTCGAGTTTCAGGTTGACGATTGGGTATTCCTAAAGGTGTCACCAATGAAAGGTGTTATGAGGTTCAGAAAGAAAGGAAAAATTATCCCTCGGTACATTGGACCATATAGGATCAGGTGCAAGGTAGGCCAGGTAGCATATGAGTTAGACTTGCCTTCGGACTTGGAGTCTGTACATCCAGTCTTTCATGTGTCTATGCTCCGTAAATGTATCGGAGATCCTTCCAGAGTTGTGTCAATTGACGATGTTCAGGTCACAGAGCAGCTATCGTATGAAGAAACTCCCATTGCTATACTAGATAGATAGGTTCGAAGATGGAGGACTAAAGACGTAGCTTCGGTGAAAGTACTTTGGAGAAACAACAATGTTGAAGAAATGACTTGGGAGGCCGAAGAAGACATGAAGTCTAGATATCCTCACTTATTTCCTCTTCCAGAGGAGGGTCCGACTGAGACATTATAACCTTAAGGTACGTGTATGGATTCTTGTGTCAGTTATTGTCATTGGTCGTTTGAAGCCATTGTCGTTATTAATGATTGTGGTCCTATGTGGCGTTGAATTATTGAGTTTCTACAGGAAAAGTCAGTAGTAGTATTGTTACAAAGGCGACTTTGCCAAAGTTTATATAGATCCGCGGGAGTTAAACATTCGAGGACAAATGTTTCTAAGGGGGAAAGGATGTTACATCTCGCGTTTTCGTACGTTAAAGTTTCGTCTTCAATTAATCGATGTAGACTCGAGGATGAGATTATCTTTAGGTTAACGTATTTATGCTATGTATAACAAGCGATAAGTAAGTACCGCGAAGGATAAAGGTTAAACGAATTAAAGAAAATGAGTTTCGTTGAAGGTTGTCGATTTGGGATAAAAATACGATCCATGGGCCATAATACTCGGTAATTATGGACTACTGCTATACAAGGTACCCCATGACCACGATAGTAGTGTACGTAAAGTGTATTAAAAGTGAGTAGTATATTAAGTAATTTGAGATAATTCTTAAACATGTGGGTAATTGGTTAATTATTGGTTAATGGGAGGTTAATTATTTAATTAAGGAATGGTTGGATAAGACTAGCCCTCCCCCACATGGCAGCACCCCTCCATCCCCATGTATGACTCTTAAGTCATTAAAATAGGTGGCAAGATTAGAGATGTGAGAATTGGGAAAGTCTTATAACGTGAGTCATATATCATTTTATAAAAAGAGAACCATTATATGTCTTAAAGACATGAGAATCACATCTCCATTATTAAAAATGTGAGATTTCAAGGATCTTCAGGAATTCAAAATATGATATTCCATAGCGTCTTCAACACTTCAAAACCCGAGATTTCATAGCACCTTAATTAACGTGAGATTTTGCAATATTAAGGGAATACAGTGTAATCTTTCTCAAGAGAATCGACTCAGGTATGTTAAGTCTATCACTTCTTTCTTTTGGCATGATCTATACGAAATAAACGAAACGAGCAAATTTACAAATTTCATAATTACTTTATTCATAAAAATACTAGAGATGTGTATATTCTTGTTTCTCATAAGTCTTATTATTCTATCGTCTGTTCATGGGTCTCAGAAAATACGTAAGTTCATAATGGCCTTATGACACTCCGAAAGATTTTATTGACATACTTATTAGACATTGTATTTATGGAGTTATATACGCGTATATATATGTATATGAGATATGGGAAAAGGTTACGGCGTTATATACGCACCACCACCTGATCAGCTGGTATATTTTGATGATTTTTCCCACAGTTGCCAAGATGATATGATGGGATGCCCTCAGAGGCTTGATGATGTTATGTACACTTATAACCATGTATGACACGACATTTGTATGCACGTTCATGACATTATAAATATTTCAGGATTTACAAGTCATTTAGACTTACAGGCGGAATTCTTTATTCCATGTTTCATCTATGTCTTTTGTGCACTAATTTTTATGCCTTACATACTCAGTACATTATTCGTACTCACGCCCTATTTTCCGGGGGCTGCATTTCATGCCCACGGTGCAGGTGGGCAAGTTGACGGTCTCCCTTGTTAGGATCCTTGATCAGCGAGAGTTGGCGTGCTCCACTTGATCCAGAGTTGCTTTTGATTTTGGTATGATATGCTTGTATACATATATGGGTATGACGTGGACCAGTCCTGTCCTTGTATAGTTGTATACTCTATTAAAGGTCTGTAGACAGTTATGTATAGTTGGATAGTATGTGGCCTTGTCGGCTTCCAGTTTTGGATATATAGTTGTCTATAGTTGCCTTGCTGGCTCGCCCCACTATATTCCGCATGTATATGTATATATGACTTTTGGACAGGATTCCCTCACGTATGTTATTCATGTTTATATCTTAGACGCATGCTTAAAGATGTTCGACAGGTTATACTCGGGCATCTGTCGCGGCCCACCGGTTTGGTTCGTGACAAATAAAGCAATATTCAACGGCCCAAGAACAAGGAGGATAGTATTATATAGCAGTAAATGATAATAAATGGCACTTAAGTAAATAAATGCAAGTGGGTCACCCGAAAAGGGTGAGATTCTTCGATATTCCCTCTGACAAAGATAGATGATGATAAGCCTTAGAATATTCGGATCCTCCTTAGATCATGGGAGAAAAAATAGACACAGATCTGAAAAAAGGTGTATTTTTTATGTTAATGATAAAGCAAGAATTTTCAGAGAATATCAATATATAATTATTTTTTTATAATGAATGTCCAATCCCCTCTACAATCCTCTCTCTTTCTATTTATAAGGGCACATGAGACACAAAAGCCCTAATAGTACAGATAGGAGAAATATTCCTGAGAATATTCTCTATAAGGTCTTATCTCTAAAACTAGCTATTACTCTTGCTAAAGGGAGTGCATGTCCTCATCCTTATCCTCTGGTGAGTCTCTGTTGAGTCAACTCGATCGCGCCTTCGTCCTTTGCTGAGTCAACTCGACCTCGCCTTCATCCTTTGTTGAAAGCACATCAATGACGCGTGGCATCCTTCGAACACTCTCTTAATGTCGACTTGACCCATATATAATTATGATAATTTTTAGCCCATACATCGATGTGTTCATCGGTCTAGAAAACGCTTGATGAAAAGTAATTTCTTGGTTTGAGCCTTTGGTTGATAGAATATATTTTATATTTTCAAGTGTTTGATTCTTCGCTAAAATTACTTTATTTATACCTCATTATTTTTCTACTTTTAAATGTACACCTTACCAAGTGTAATTACAGACAGATGTGATGATATATCCATTACGTATATCACAAGTTTGCATCTTCTTATTTAACTGGCCCTACCTTCAGTTGACACTTGTCGTTATGTCATTGGATCTGTCATGTAAACCGTTTACAGGCGAATCCAAGATTTCAAAGTCAGGGATGCTCGTTGGAAAGAGTTCCAAAATAAATCCGTAAAAGAATTAGGTATGTGTGCTCTCTCAATAATTAACTAAATCTTTTGCGAATTACCTATGTAAATATACTGAATTCGGTAAAGAGTACCCCCTATCATTGTTTGAAGTGAAATAAGTTCCCCCTTTTGTGGCTAATACCAGTTTCAAAAAAGTTAGTGGATAACACGCATCAATTATATTTTTCCACGTAATTTCGTTTTATACTTTTTTTTTGTTATTTATTAACTTCATTTTACCTTTTTTCCTTTTCTTTCTTATTTCTTTTCTTTTTATTTTTTGTTTTCTTTCCTCTCCAACACAAAAGTGGCTCCACCATAGTAGTTGTCACCATCACCCATGTCCAACGAAATCAAATTCACAACCACCAATAATATTACTATTACAATCGATGGATCATTTCCCACCAGTCGATTTTTCTTGTTTTCTTCTTGTTTTATTTTATTTATATTCTTTTTCATTCTTTGTAATTGGTGAAATTTCACATCTCCAAGTTAGTGATTGCTTCAAATTTTTGAATTTGGTCCCCATTTTAGCATGGTGAATTTTGAAGAATTCTCAGAAAATCCAAATAACCAGTACTATCAAGCTATTGCACAAATAAAGAATTTTAACAAAAATCAAAATTATCAATAGCAAGAAACTCTATTTAGATTCTAAAAACGAGGCAAACGCAAAACGTGAATAAAACACTAAATGCGGCAGAAAGTAACCTTACCTGAAAAAAATAGATCTTGTTTATATTATGTTTGCAGTTTAAATATTGGTGAAGAAAATGGGAGAAAAGAGGGGGTAATGAAGAAGGAGAAGGCTGAAGGAAGTCATGCTTCATGCCAAAGAGAAAGAAGAACAGTAAAAGAAAGGAAGAGAAAAGGGAAAAAACTAGAAAAATTAATATTTAATGAAAGAAATGCTGATAGAAATAACTTTTAGTAACTTTTTTACCATATCTATGCCACATCAGCTTAGCAAGTTATATTTATTATCTTCTACAAGCAGAGGAAGGTTATAGGACCCCCACAAATAGGGGTGTAAAATGGGGCAGGGCAGGTTAGGACGGGGCGGAGCTAGCCATGACCTGCTAATATTTTGACCCGCCATGCCCTGCCCTATTTAGTATTTTTTTCAATTTTTTCCCCGCCCCGCCCCGCCCTGCCTCGTTTAGGCTCTCTTGTATTTTTTTCTAATTTGTAATATTGTGTTTACTTTTTTTAAAACTTTTTTAATTAATTTAGTAATACAATGTGGCTTACTTGTAGCTACAACACTCACTTATGGAATATCAATATACATGTTGTATTAATCATATTTCTTTTTTCCCCTCTAAACATGAATTGAAATCGGAAGAGAAATTTTAATAAATGACAGATCTATTCACTCTATTAACAGTAGAGCCTGATTTAGTGAATCGTAAGGATTTTAACTGATATGGTCGCCCTATGTCTAAGAATATTGTAAGGGATGTACGGTAAAATTGGAAAGGCACAAAAAAAGGATGTTGGATTTACATTATTCGTGTGAAAGAATGGCTCTCTTCTCCTTTCCTGCCAGCTAAAAGGAAGCATTAAGGGATCGCGATGATATTTACTGTGGTTCATAAAACTAATGTAATGACTTGAAGCTAATTTAGAACAAATCCAAAATTATGTTAACGTATACATCTTTTAAAAAAAAAAAGAAGAATTATGGTCTAAATTGACTAGTAGAATCAAACCAGTTCACAAAATTTATCTCTAAACATTCTATAGTAGAATCAAACCACTTCACAAATTAGTATCTGCCTACTTCTTTGAAACTATCATCATCGCCTCTTAGATTAAAAAATGAACCTATCAGTTTACGCAATGTAATTCAAGTATACATATCATAAAAGAAATAACATAATTCTTCAACTTAACACAAGATTATATGAACAGAGGGTACATTTTACTAATTCTGCAGAGTAATTCAAACAGTACCAACATCAATAAAAACAGATACTATAAATTGAAATAGGAATTTCAACGGTAAGATTTCTGGAACCTAGCACGAGCATTGTATCAGTCATAAAATTACAACCACAATACAAGCTCGACACCACTAATTATACCACAAAAATAGTAAATATTAAACACTATCTATGTGGCAATCTAAATTTGAGAGGAACAAAAGGGATGTAAGCATGTCAAGGGTCTCATAATTGCGATAAATCACTTGAATGTGGCTCGTCCTCTTCATCAAGCAATGTTGGACATGAAACTTGATCAACCGTTGAAATCAGACCTAAAAGGAAAAATGCATAGTTCAATGTATCAATATAGTATTAAACAATTGAATACCTATTAAGACAATAATGAGAAAATTACTTACCATTTAAGTCATTCCATAACCACGTGCGAGCACACATTAAAACTTCCAAAGTAGTGGAGTGGAGTCTACTCCGATGCGGGCTAATCAACCTCCCACTAGTGCTAAATGTTGATTCTGAAGCAACAGTAGACACGGGAATGGCTAAGAGATCATAGGCCGTTCTTTGTAATGTAGGAAATTTCAATCCATTTATCTTCCACCAACTCAAATTGTCAAATGAAGGGGTTCGAGGTAGTAGGTCTTCTTCTAAGTACATATCCAACTCTGATCTTTTCTTCACGGTAGCTCCAGTTGAAGCTACAAATCTATCAAAGCTCGAAAGCCGATCACCCTGAGTAAAACTAGTAACTTCGCTAGAACTAGATACTAATGAATCATGTGAAGCAGATAATTTACTCTTACAATCTTGAAAGAGATCATAATAATTGGATCGAACTTCTTGAATTTTAGTTGAAGCTTCTTCACCATAAATTAGTGGAAGAAATAACTCTACCAACCTCATCTTGTACCGTGGATCAAAGATTGCAGCTACTCCCATCAAAATATGCACATCATTCCAATATTTTTTAAATTTCAACAACATCGCAGATACCATAGTGCTAATCACAGGATTAAACTCATTCACTCAAGCTTCCAATTCTAGCTTAATTTCACAAACTTTTGTAAAATATTGACTAGAAGTTGGATATTGAGTTCCTGAAAACTGTTCAGTAATATGATAAAAAAGTTTGAGCTTATCAGAAACATCTTCTGCATTACTCCATTGCTCTTCAGTTGGATACGAGTGATAATTTGTGTCAGTTAGACTCAACTTGTTAAACACCTTTTTGTATTTTATAGTTTTTCTCAATATTAAATATGTTGAGTTCCACCGAATAGGACAATCATACTCCAACTTCTTATTACAAGAACAGTGAACCAAACGTGCGGCTTCTTCAAACCTCTCAGTTCTGCCAGTTGATCCAATCCAATACAAGACACTATCACGCACTTTGCTAATACTATCTCCTATCACCTTTAACCCTTCTTGCACAATCAAATTTAAAATATGTGCAGCACAACGCACATGAAATACTCGACCAGTCAACAACAAATCTTTTTTATTAAGTTTCTCATCCAACAAAGTTTTAATCATAGCATTGTTTGTGCTAGAATTATCAACTGTGATATTTGATATTTTTCGTTCAAGATTCCAATAAAACAAACAATTAATCAAAGCACCACACAAGGCATCTTTATCATGTGGAGCAGGGACATAAGCAAATCTCAGAATATGAGTTTGAAGCCTCCACGAATCATCAATGAAATGAACAGTAATAGCCACGAACCCTTTTTTGAAATTATAAAAAAAAATCATTATGTTATTCTATATTGTATTTCTAGAAACCATCTTAAACATAGGCTGGAGACTCGCAACAAAGTTCCTAAATCCTATATGATCAACTATAGAGAGTGGATACTCGTATAAAATAATGGCATGTGCAAGTTGCTTACGTGAAACATCTTGATCAAAATAACCACCCCCAGTATCACCCTCATTTTGTACATCTCTTGGCCTATTAGGACACTTAGGTATGTGATCTAACATAGATTTTGTACCACAATTTCTAGCATTTTTATATCGGCGATTGCAATACTTACAAACACCATTAAACTTCACCAGCTCGAAATGATTCCATGCTCGGGAATATCTCCTTTTTTCCATTTCAACAACTTCATCAGATTGTAAAGGCATTTGACTCTCATCGTCTAAGGAAATAGCATTAGAAGATGAAGCTGGTAGATTCTCTTTATTTTGAGATGCCATGATTACCTATTACAAATATTCACATAATTAGCTAGATAGAATATGACTAAAATGGAACCAAAGCTGCAATCACCAAAATGCAGCCCCAAATGTTGTCTAAAACTTGCAGTATAACTTCTCAGAAATCACAGACCAACAATCTAAAATAGTTTAGATGGAAAGCAACAAAAGGATTCCAATATCAATTCTAGAATTCAACCAAAGCTTCTTCAAATATATGCAACTCAGTAGTTTTTTTTTTTCAATCTTCAAAACTCTCAAATGATAACAAGTATAACAAGAAATTTAGCAGCACCTTTCCAATCCAAAGTCACTAATTCAACCCCCTCTAAATTCAGCCCAATACTGATTCTATAAACTCAAGAATGAGTCTCAAGTTTTACATAAACGAGCAGCAGAAAAACTGATCAAACCAACAGTAGCTATCGATATCACTCTACTGACAAAAAATCAAACACCTCATAGGCAGCAAGAAATGCAGCAACAGGAACAGCCAACAACTCAATATGCTTTCAAGACATAACCAATTTACGATATCGATAAATTATTTTACTGTAGAACAAGAAAAAACAGTAAAGTCGGCATTTTTTTTTTTTTTTTGAGATATCAAGAAACATAGCAAAAAAGTCAAAAATCAAGAGAGAAATAAAAGTTATTACAACGGAAAGAGAAGCTAAAAGTAAGAGAGCGTCACCTTGAAACTTGTTAATTGTCGGAGATCGAATTTTGCCTGGAAGATTAGAAGAATTGAAGGGAAGAGTTTGAGGTTTCTAACTTTTTGGTTTGTCCTTTGGAAGAGCCGATAAGGGCAGAGGGCTTGAGATGTGAAATGTTATAGGGATTCAAAGAGGGGTTGTCAATTGGAAAAAAATGATAAAACACGCAGGTCACTTCTATTTTACCTGATCCATTTATTAATTCGGACCTTGCCCTAATCTATTAACTTTTTTTTAAAAATAACATTTTCCCCTGCCCTACCCCGCCCCATTTAAATTTTCCCCTGCCCCGTCCCATTAATAGTATCCCTGCCCCGCCCTGCCCCAATTGCCATCCCTACCTACAAAATATAAGAGTGCATCCGGTAATGTGCTATAATTCCAATTGGATAATTATGTATTATCCCATAATAAGGAAATCGATTTTCAACCAAAGCTAATAACTTCTCTTCTGTACCTAATTGCCTGACGGGAAAAGTTTATTGGTCCAAGCGATTCACAATTTTTTTTGTTTTTTTGTTCAAAGAAATTATACCCTTAAGAAAATGGTATATTTGTAAAAGGCACGCAGCATTATTGAGTAAAATCAAGATTTGCTCAGTGCTCCACGAGCTGCGCACCATGGAGTTGGTAGTAGATAATAATAATAAGAAGTTTATCTGGGTATTTTATTTGTCATATGATTGCACTTTTATGGCATGAACCATACATTCACTTTGTCAACATAAGTAGAGAATGAAGAAAAAGATTTTTTTTTTTTTTTTTTTTTTTTTTTTTTTTTTTTTTTTTTTTTTTTGGAAATTACTTGCTCATTGTGCAATACCACGTAAATCACAATGAGATATAAATCAAGCCTAATGCGACAAGTTCTGACTGAAGATGCCGGTGAGGGAAATCAATCCAAAATCTCTCATGTGAGAAACCAGTCGCCCAATCAACTCAGTCAACCTTGCGAGTGTGTAACTTATAACTTAAAAGATTTAGCTTTTCAAATTTCAATGGTCGTTGCAAATTAATAAGATCCTTCACTTTCATGATTCGCTCTGGCAAATTCTCACGCCTCTTTTACTCGAAACATTTTAAAATTGAACTACCACATATCAAGCAATTTAAAATTTAAAAGCTGGAAAATTCTACAAAATTTAGTACTTAATTTTTATATCAGAGTTGTTGATTTGTTCAACCACTAGTTTGAACCGCTGGGAGATCAATGGAAATATTAGACTTTTTGGCCAATTGTAGGACCCAAACCAACAATTTTTTCTTTCTTCTGGTCATTATTCTGTTTCTCTTTAGAAATTTCTGACTTTAAAAGGAAAAATATAATATACGGTGTAAGCTTAAACTTAGTTTATACCTATTTGGTCACCTGAAACGACGTCTCTTGACCCCCCAAAATTAGGGACAAAAGACAACATTGTCTTTCAAATGGATTTTTGAGCCTACCAATAGTAGAAAACCGAAGCTGAGGTGGGAAAAAAAAGTTAGCCTCCCTTCTCCGCAAAGGCACAATTTTAACCGATGGGTTCAACATCTACTATATACAAATAAATAAATAAACTGACGCTGCATATATAATATAATTTTTCGCCGACCCCCTTCCTCCCCTCTAGCTCCACCCCTGTCTGCTAGCCTTATTAGAAACTCTCCATCCACCGGAGGGGACCAGGGACGGATACACCTTGCGGCAAACGATGTCACGTGACATTGCTTCCTCAAAATTGTTGTTAAAACATATATAAAATGAAATATTGGGTATAAATATAAAAAATGACATCGCTTGTTATTATTATGACTTATTCATTCGTTCGTTTCTTCAAATGTTAACACGGCTTATCAAAAATCTTTCGTACGCCACTAAGGGGACTCCTTTTTAATCATGTATTGATTAGTATAACGACGGGTGTCACCTACCACAACCTTTCTTTTATCCGGCTTGAAACCGGGAATGTGAGTACACCTGTTCTTCTTTATCTAACTTGAGATCAGTAATGCGAGCAAGCTCAAACGTGTAAACTCCATACTAATACCATACAAACTTGGTGTAGTAATCAAGATTCTACAGCTACGTTATGTTAAACAAGAGGACAAAAATCACACATGTTTGTATGTTAGATGCTATATTTTGGTCTTTGTTATGCGGATAAACTTGATAAATATTGAAAAGCCAAAACCAGTAAACACCATAGAATTGAAAAATGCAGAGGGAATAAATTGATGTTGTCCATCTATTATAAAGTAAGATAAGATCATACAAAATTCACAATGTTATTTGTACATGTTTGAGAAGAAACATATATATTCTTCAATTCAAGAAAATTACAAAAAGGGAAAGTAAAACACTTGCAATGTATGAGATATCTGACAAGACTCTCATCACTAATCCCTTCTCGCCCTTCATTCATGAGGACAAATATTTACACCAGAATCCATTGCCATATGTGCAGGAAATCCGCTGAAATATAAGTTATCAACTCCTGAAAAATGAACGCAAAGGTAATATCGTCGTACAGGACAAGAAATTTCCTCTTAAAACACATGAATACCAGGTGGTGTGTTTATGTTGTCGAGCCAAGTAACTAACTGCTGAGAGGAAGGCCTAATTTTAGGAGACTCATGCAAACAAAGGCAAGCAACTTCAAAAACCAATAGCATTTCTTCCGCATGCTGCTTGTCGTATATCAAAGGATCAAAGACTTCTGTTTCCCTCTTTTGTTTCTTCAATTGTTTCACCCAAGAGATTAGATCTCGGCTTGCTCTAGGCTTGCACGGATCCATCGGTCTTTTGCCCGTAAGAAGCTCCAAAAGAACGACACCAAAGCTATACACATCCCCTTTATAGGTAGCTACAGAAGCTTGGCCGTATTCAGGAGGTATATACCCTAATGTTCCAACGACATCAGTCGTCACGTGAGTGTCATAGGGCAGAATAAGCCTAGCTAGACCAAAATCAGCCAAGTGTGCTTCAAAATTTTCATCAAGAAGAATGTTACTTGACTTTATATCTCGGTGTAGGATATGAGGCTCACACGCTTGGTGCAAGTACGCAAGCCCTCGTGCTGCCCCTTGAGCAATCTGAAGCCTCATATCCCAGTCCAACAAAGCAGGTCCATCAACTTTCTCGTGCAACCAATAATCCAAGCTTCCATTCTCCATGTAGGAATAAATTAGAAGCCTGTCGGTTCTGTACTTGCAATATCCTTGAAGATGAACAAGATTAGGATGCTGAGCTCTTGAAAGCGATTCAACTTCTGCTTGGAATTCTCTTTCCATCTGTCCATAGTCACCTGAAAGCCGCTTGATGGCAACTTTCCTACCATCGCGAAGGATGGCCTTGTAGACCAAACCGAAACCCCCACAACCAACAATATTTGATTGATCAAAATTGTCAGTACACGCCAAAAGGTCATCAAGTGACATATGTTTATTGTTGTCCTTGTTATGGAAAAATATTACCAGACTTGAGCCTAAGTCTTCCCGATCCCTGTTTGAAGCATCCGGCTCCTTTTCTGGATCGACAACTTTACGACTGCTTGCTCGCACAACAATCAAGTACATAAGAGCAAGAAGAAAAGCAGTTCCAAGACCAATGCCAATACCCATGCCAATGACAGTTCCTTTGCGCCTTTTTCCTCTTGCAGCCGAACCACTGGGAATTTGGTTGGCATTTTGACAGGGAGCAGTACTATGTTCACCACAGAGTCCTGGATTGCCCTCAAAACTTGAATTTGAAAATGTTGCGAACTGGCCTCCAGTAGGAACTTCCCCCGAGAGTTTATTATAAGCGACACTGAACTTTGACAGAAAGCTGCATTTCACTAAAGAGGAGGGTATTTTGCCAATCAGATTGTTGCGAGATAGATCCAAAATCTCTATGCTTGTCATACCAGAAAGGGCACCTGGTATTGTCCCGGATAAATTGTTGCTTTTCATATCCAAAACATGTAACCTTTTCAGATTTCCAAATTCTGGCCAAATTGCTCCAGTGAAAAAGTTGTTACCTAGTTCTAGTGTCGGAGGGAAGCTCAAAATCTGATTATACTGCAACCCTTTAACACTTACATTTCTTTTCAAGAAAAAGGGAAAATCTGGTGATGGTTCATTCATCCAAATACGGCCAGAGATTAGGCTTTGCAATCCAGTAATTTCTTTTGGAATCTCCCCTGTTAATGAATTGTTTGACAAATCCATATAGAATAGAAACTTGAAATCTCCAATCCAGGGTGGAAGTGTTCCCGTCAAACGGTTCCACGACAAATCCAACAGTTGCAGCTTTGAGCTATTTCTTAACCACTGAGGAACCGTTCCGGTGAGCCTGCAATTGGCAATAATGAGAGCATTCAGCTCTCTGAACTGCAGGCTAGGATCTGTAGGCAACTCTTCATCGCGAAAGTTCAAAGTAAGGACCAAAGTAGTTAAGTTCTTGCAGTTCTGTAAAATCCTAAGAGCAGCATCAATGTTATGGATACTGTTGTTCGAGACTGAAAGGGACGAAAGGCTATGAAAGTTCTTGAAACTTTCAGGAATTTGTCCAACGAAATTGTTTCTAGCAAGGTTGATAGTTTGCAACTTGGGACAGTTAGGAAGATTATCAGGAACTGACCCTATGAAACCATTTGTAGCCAGATCAAGAGAAACAAGACTAAACATCGCCGAACAATTAAGCTCAATGGTACCCCCTAAAGAATTATTCCTCAAACTAAGAGAACTAATAGTCCCAGAATTTGCCAATGAAGGAGGTATTTTACCAAAAAACCTATTTGAATGAGCTGAGAAATAAGTTACATTCCTTAAGCTATGAAACACATCTGGTATGTTTCCTGAGAATCCATTTGAACAAATATCCAAATGAACCAAGTTAGAAAGGTTACCAATCTGGCTGCTAAGCTGCCCGTCGAACCGATTCTCTTGAAGAGACAATACAGTCAATCTTGAAAGCTTAAACAGTTCAACAGGTAAACTACCAGAAAGAAGGTTAGAGCCAAGGCAAAGATGTTCCAATGAACCACAACTCTCAATTCCTGTTGGAAGGCTGCCATTAAAATAATTGAACCCCGTTTTAATAACAGAAACTCTTGTTGAGTTTTTACATATACCCAAAGGAACTGACCCTTCAAAGGAATTATCAGATATATTGAAAGATTTTAGTGAAGGCAAGTTTATGCTATCAGGAAAAAAGCCAGAGAAATCATTGTTGCTCAAGTCTAAGACCTCCAAATTTGGCAAATGCATTACTTTAAAGGGGACAGAACCTTTAAGGAAATTGTGAGACAAATTAAGGGTTCTAAGCTGATCCAAATTGCCTAAAGATTCAGAAAGTTTCCCATTTAGCCTCCTCTTTCCAAGTTCCAATTTCACCACCCTCCCAATATTAGGAGAGGATGAAAAATTACAAGTAATACCCACCCAATTACAGCAATTTCTTGAATTTCTAATATCCCAAAAATCAACAACTGTTTCCAAACTGTTCACAAAATCCTCCAAAGCTTTGAAATCATTTGGATTACATGTAAAGTTCGGATTTTGGGACTGAGCTTGTAAAGAAAGTCCTAAAAAGAAAAAGATTATACCAAGTTGCAACATATTGAAACTACACATTTTTTGCATCAAGATGTCTCATTTCTCAGCAACAAGAATCAAGAATCAAGATCAAAGAACATATAACTGCTAAATATTGCAAAAGAAAGAAAGAATGGACAAGAAAAGAAGAAGGGTAATTCACAAAAGTGAAGAAAAAGCTAACCTTTGAGGCAGAAGGAAGAGGAAAAAAAGGAAAGTGGAGGTAGAGAAATGATGTAAATAGAAAGAAGAAGAAAGAGAATTTTTTTGTTTTGTTTGTTTTTGCTTTATGTTCAGACTTCAAACTATCTTTACTGGTCCAAATAGGGCTGCTGCTGCTGCTGCTATTTGCAATTGTTCCATTCAATCCCACTTAAGGGACTTGCACATTGAGATTGAGAAAGAGAGAGAGAAGCTGTTTGCAATTGCAATGCAATTATTTTTAACAGGAGTATTTATTACTAATATATTACGAACTACTACTGTCTCAGCCGCTGGTAGTGAGGACTGTGGTGGAGTTCCAATTAATATTTAAACTAATATATGTGCCCATTTCTTGCCACTTATTAGAATTAAAAAAGAAGAAACATTAAGTGGTGAAATTAATGGACTAACCCTTTTTATTTTTATTTTAAAAAAAATTTTGATGAACCATCTATCAAGGGGAAAATGTTGACTCATTTCCAATTTTTGTTATTATAAGTTTCCTTGTGTACCAACTCTATTTCACTATGAATAACGTGGGAACACATGTAAGTTTCTTCTAATTTGGGAAAGTATTGTACTTCTTTTATAGTCTCATTTAGACCTTGAGGGTCAACAATGGTTTTCCAAGTATTTTACGTTAGTCTAACTTCCCGTTTATCAGTTCATATTTATTTCTCAAATTATATTCAATCAATGAGATTGAATACTTTCTTAATTTTTCTTCATAATAATTATAGAGTGCCAAGAAAAAAGCACAAAACTTAACAAATGCTTGATATATGGCATGCAAATTGAGAAGAAGAAAAAGGAATATGCAAATATCCCAATTTCTCTTTAAAGTATCACTCTAATTGAATGTTCACCTTTTCCTAGTTTTCTTATGATAATGTCACAAAAGTTATATGAGGGCAATTATTACTATTCATAGCAATAGCACAACTATTCTTCTTCTACAGTCAATGGTTTTCAAAATATAAAAGGTAAACATGGTGCACACTTATTTTAAGAGGCGAATTTAGGATCTGAAAATTATTAATTTATCAAAATTCTTCATTTCGTTTATGCCTGTTAATCGGGTCGGGCCAGCCTCGGTTCGACCCGATTCATCCCGGTACGATATGGGTTAGGGACGGGATGGGGAGGGTTGGCCGGGGAGCCGGACGGGAACAAACACATTTTGTTAACTGGTGCCCCGTAACTCGATTATCTGTTACCGTGTTTTTATAGGGCTACAGCACAGTCCAGCCAGGTTACCGTTGTAAATTGTTTTATTTTTTTTAATTTCTGGACCGTTGCCAATGGTTAAATTCAAAAATGACCGTTGGGCCGCTGCCATTTTTTGCAAAAATGGCCATTCGACCTACCCCCTTAAGAAAATAG